>CAIGRP010120449.1:0-34536 GCA_903798385.1 Fraxinus cuspidata
AATTTTGATTTGATTATAATTGAAAACACTCAAAACGGTAAATTTGTCGTTTTGTGTTTTCTTTGTAAATTTTTTACTTGTTTTCAAAAATACGTTTTCGAAAATGGGAAAGAGAACGCATTTTCGCTGTTTTGAAAAATCGAAAACAGAAAACGACTTGAAAATGGTAAAGAGAACAGGCCCTAAGTGATTGTTCTTTTTGTATTTTGAGTTTTGAATTTATTTTGAGTTTTGTTTTTTTAGTGTCTATTTTGATATTTTTAAAAATGTATTCTTTTTGACATTTTGAAAAATTGTATTCAAGAATAAAAAAAATGGAAAACCCGTTTACTTTCACGTCCCCACTCTCTTGTCTCTCTCGTTAACCAGCGACTCATACAAGTCCCAACACAATTCGGCCGATACTCAGATTCAACGAGTCGGATGCCCTGTTTAATATACTGGCATTCCGATCGGCTATCCACGTTACTGGGCCTCTTGCCTTTCCGTAAAACACCGAAGTCTTATGGGCACCGGGTGGAGACATTACCGTTTTGGAGGAGGTCTCGGTTGGGCTGGCGGCAACGAGAGGTAGAGGGAACCAATACTTGGCACAAAATTGATAAAAACAACAGAAAATAACAAATACTCTGCATTGAATTCATGGGTTTATAACATTGATTCACAAAACTCTAGAGGAGGTTTTGCTTTATTCTACGGCGGCTTGCCATTGAGGTGGGCAGGGAGTAGGGTTTAGGGAAATGGAGTTGATAATGAAGAACCTAACTATTCATCGAGCAGCCAAGGTAGAGATTATTCAGTAGAAGATAAAGAGAAAGAAGGTTCTGGGAAAGAGGAAAAGGAAATTTGGAACACATGAGTTGACTTCAATGGCCGATGCGGTGAATTGAGGGGTCCACCATTGTTGTTGAAAGTTGAGCTGTGCTTGCGCGTAGAATAAGGCAAGGTGAAAGTGTGAAAATGGAAATGGTCGAACGGTTAAATCAACAACTCCCCTTATGCCAGTGGTTTTCAGGCGGTGGTGCAGTGGTGGGTCGCGAGTGCAATGGTGATGACGGTGGTGCAATGGTGGTTGGGTCGCAGAGGTGGTTGATGATGATTGAAAATACCCAAAACGCGTTTTGAAAATTTTGGTTTGATTATAATTGAACACACTCAAAATGAAATTTTTGTTTTGTCGTTTTGGATTTTCTTTAAAATTTTTAACTTGTTTTCAAAAACGCGTTTTCAAAAATAGGAAAAAAACTCATTTTCAATATTTTGTAAAATTGAAAATAAAAAACAATTTGAAAATGATAAAAAGAACATGTCATAATCTTTCCTACTATATATACTATACTACATCTTAAAAGAGGGACTTTTGAATCACTGTTCATTTATGTTACAGGAGTTTTCACATTTATCCTCATCTGATTTTGCTCCAATCACTTTTTATCTCCCAAGTGAAACACGTTTTCCTCTCTCCACAACAAAAGAAAATCCTACTTTACTGCCTTGTCAAAACTCTAATGGCCTGTTCTCTTTGCTATTTTCAAGCCGTTTTCTATTTTCGATTTTTCAAAATAGTGAAAACGTATTCTCTTTCCCATTTTCGAAAACGCATTTTTGAAAATAAATTAAAAATTTATAAAGGTGTTTTCAGTTATAATCAAGTCAAAATTTTCAAAACGCGTTTTAGGTGCTTTCAAAATAATTTTTCAAAATGCGAAAAAGAACAAATTTTCAACAATTTCAAAATGAACACTAAAAATACAAAATCCAAAATGAATTTAAAACTCAAAACTGATACACGAAGAGATAGCTCTAAATGTTTGAAGTTCCATATGTACGAATGAGAAAGTTGCCAAATTTATTAGTTTTGACAAATAACAGTTCAAAGATTCTCTCATTAAACCATGTTGAAAATATACCCTTCAACTACCTCTTTATCTTATTGCACACATTGGTAGGCAGCTTTGGACCATTTTTCAATTTGCAACAAAAAGGCCAAACAGACAACCGCCTCCAAGCCTTTGTGTCACACCAAATGGCCACTACGACTACCACAGCTGTTTTTCACCTACTCCTCCTCTTTGCGGCCGCCGTTGCCGTCCCATCGTCACCATACCTCTCCCCCACCACCCTTTTCCAGAACTACCAAACCATGCTCACTAACTTCAAGATTTTCATCTACACCCCAGCTAAACCATTCACTTTCCAAAACCCAGCTGCATCTCTCTTCTACAGTTCCCTCCTCAACAGCCCGTTTCTCACCCAAGAACCCAATGAAGCCCACCTCTTCTTGATACCCTTTTCTCCAGAAACATCGACGCGCTCTCTTGCGCGTCTCGTCAGGGACCTCAGAATCAATCATCCTTACTGGAATAGCTCTCTCGGTGCTGATCATTTTTTCATATCACCTACCGGTATTGATTATTCAGCCGACCGGAATGCTCTTGAGCTGAAGAAAAATTCTGTGCAGATTTCTGTTTTCCCTGTAGTCTCTGGTAACTTTATCCCGCATAAAGACATTACTTTACCTCCCGTGAACCCGGCCGCTCGCTTCATCTCCGCTGTACCGGTGAATGCTTCAACGTCGTCGTTTCTGGGTTATTTAAAATGGGATGGAAAAACGGAGTCAAATTTCGTCGAAGAATTAAAGAAAGACTCTGATTTTTTGATCGATATCGAAAGAGAGTTATTAGATCATGTGGAGAATGTCCAAAACAGTAAATTCTGCTTGCTTTTTTATGCCGGTGACGTAGCTTGGATGGTTGAGGCGATGGCTATGGGTTGCGTGCCGGTGGTGATTGTGGGCCGTCCGATTCAGGACTTACCGTTGACGGATGTTTTGAGATGGTCAGATTTAGGTTTGCTAGTGGCGGCACGCGGCGGCGCTAAGCGGCTGAATGAGGTGTTGAATGATGTGAGCGAGGAAAAGTACAACGTGATGCGAGGAATGGCGTCAGCAGCGAGTAAGCATTTGGTGTGGAATGAAGAGCCTCAACCGATGGACGCGTTTCATATGGTGATTTATCAGCTCTGGCTCAGACGGCATACGATTAGATACGCCCGGAGGGAGTCATTTTAGACTTTCATTAACGCGGTTATGAAAATATAAATAAATAATTTTGTAATTAATATTCTAGAAAATATGTAAAATTCTATTTTACTTCTGATCCTGTCCTCTTTAAAAATTCACGCAATGATAGAAGTATGCATTTATTAAATTATAATTCATTTTTTTTCTTTTTATCAAAAGTACATCCTTCAATAAAATAATATTATACGTAATTTTTTTTTTAAATCTTATTTTTTAATCACGCATTCTTTGAAAAAAAAAAAAATACTCTCTCTCTCATTATAAAGTATAATAATGAAGGCTAAACGGGCACATATATAGGCCGACTGAATGAGATATCAAAACCGTGTCTGTACACAATCAACATGACACCAGTACAGAAAAAAAAAATCCCCCTTTCAGATGCTCTCTCACTTAAGTAATTACTATACTTCAACCTAAAATACATAAATAATATGTTCCTAACAACAGATTTTTCACTATCAAGTTACAAAATTCACCCACAAAACTAACTTTAGGCTCAAGTGGTTATAAGCTCACAAGCTCTGGCTTTTAACATATTGACGCAATTAGAGACATCAATTGATACATCTTAAATGGCACATGATACCGGCTAAGTGGCTTCACAAAACCACTCAAAATTGCCGAGTCCGCAACGCAGATCATTCCCAAAAGGGCATTTGCACTGGAGATCAATTGCTGCAACTATATTGGAACTCACTTCAAACATGCTAAGTAGGGAGAGAGTGCACAAGTAATTGTTATGGAATGCAGAAGCACACTAAATTCCTTTTGGTTGCTTTTGTAGAGCAGCAGGGAAAATAACCAAATGACAGGAATCTTAACAATCACAGTAATTGTCGTAGTTGTTTTGTTTCCTCCCTAAGAGATTGAATTTCTTTCATAATCTCACCCTGATTTTCTAGGATCAATCTCATGACACTTGACATTTCCATCTGCACAATAATGTCAAAAAAATAAGGGGAAGAATGGAGAAAACAACTGAAGAAGAAACACCCGATGTATACCTCCTGCATATGGAACTGTCTTAAAATTTCTACGTGAAGGTTTCGCATGTCTTCATGCATAGATTTCTGAAATGAACCAAAACCTTCTTCAAGTGTACGTTGGACAAGCTGAAGCGTAAACGAGTTTTCCTGTATAGAATCCAAGGGCAATGTAGTCTCCTGCACTCGTGTGTCCTCACCCTGCACAAGATTACAGGAAATTTAAGAATTAATCAGGAATTAGTAGTCAGGTATTTACGCGATTCATCATGAATAACATTTTCACCAGCCTACATCCAGGTTCAATGCACATCCTTCAGCAAAAAATTGTGGTGAACGCAATGGATGATAAATCATTACAACCAAATAATTGCTGCTGCTAAAATAAAAAAACAGCGAGAATACGGCATCTGATTGTTGCATACATTTGGAGCTGGAAGAACACTACTTAAGGCAAATGACACATTGGAACGCGACAGCAAGCTACTCAAAATTTCTTCCCTCATTTCTGCTCCTGTTTCGTTAGTTTTGGGTGATCCCATTGAAAGATCACTGAAGGATGTTGTAGCACCTATTCTCTCAGCATAACTAGAAAATTTTCTGGGAAGGGACAAAGATGGACCAAGAGAATCAAGTTTACCAGGTGCCATAATGCCTTTTGTACCTAAAGAAGAGGAAACATGTTCAGAAGATCCTAATGAAGTTTCCTGGACGCACAAATTGACCAGGATCAGACTTGATGTTAGGGGGCTCGTATTCTTACTTGTAGGGAGAGCAATATCTTGTAATCCGGATAACATTGATCCTGACGATAAACTACTGGATGTCAATCTTGCGAAACGAGGAGGCATGTTAACTGATTGACGGAAGTGCATCAATTTGTCTGATAATCGATTGCCACCCCAAGCCTCAGGCGGAGTTATGGAAGAAGAGATGTCACCAAGCGTAGATGCAGGGGTGGATGTCAACTGTGAGTAGGTAGAAGGGATATCATCCTGCAAGAGCTGAAACTATATCAAAAAGTGTTCCGCAGACGTTCTAAACCACTAATGGTAACATCAAAGTAGTTAAGTATTTTATGCAACCATTAGTGTGAACAAAATCAGGACCAAACCTAACAATCATCAATTATTCATGACAAATTGTCCTTGTCTATAACAAGGAGCAGATAAGGAAATAAAAATTTGAGGTTGGTGTCATTCTACTTTTGCCCAAAAAATAATATTCAGGCAGCAAAGCTTCGCATGTTTCTCTGAACTTACCTTTACAAATACTTCCTTAAAACTTCACAGGGAATGCTCCACATAAAAGCTTCTTTTCAGACAGCTGATTTAAGTTTACTAGATTGTCGCTATGGACTTGGTTATAATGAGACCTTATGGAGAAAATATGCTTTATGCATGCATAGATTACTGGTTTCTAGTTGAATGAACGAAAAAGATTATAATGAATTGAATCTAGTAAAGCATAGAACTACATGTTCTTACCCTTACTATTGGATGATTATAGCATCTCTACATTTACACTTTAATCTATATCAAGTAACAAACGTAAATCATACAACATTGATGCATTGATAAAATAAAAATGATGAAATGGTTAAGCACACCTGCTTAGATGTTGAAGGAGATTTCCAGTCAAAAATTGGATGGCTATCACGACCACCACCTTCCTCTGAAAGAGCAAAGCTCGCAGAAGGGAACGAAGTAGATGAATTGTAATCAAAATCTTTCTTTGAACCCTTACCATCCCACGACTGATCAAATGAATGAGTATTTGGTTGAACTTCCAATAGTGGAGAAAATATCTCCATGTCATCCTTGAAGTTATATCGACGAGGTGCAAGCAATCTTCCCAGTGATCCACTTGTCAGTGAGCTGCTCCGAAGAGGTGTTTCTGCTGCAGCAGATAAACTGAGTGCATGGTGCAGACACAAAACTACCAACTGAAAAAGAAAATATACTTGCAGAACCTGAATGACTAGAATTTCGAGATCCAGAAACTGCAGCAGACGTTGAAAGGTTTGATGATGCCATTGAAGGAAGTGGGTCAGGCATAAGGATTGAGTCCCCAACATCACCTGCCATGAGAACAGTTTCATCTGTGCAGCTAGTTTCATTGACGGTCAAAGTTTTCGATCTCTGCCAGCATAGACTTGTGATTGCCTGATAAGATCAAGTCATTATTCATAAAGACGATGAAGTAGATCAAAAATTTTGTGAAGCAGTAATAGTAATACTAAGAGAGAGGGAAATATTGAATGGACCTGATAAACAGAAAAATGGACTGATGCACACATCAAATGAGATTGATCAATTGGAATGCCTAATTAGTGAATAATCTTGCTTGATAAGACTGATCCCCAATAAAGAATTATTAACCAGACGGTGGATATAAAATCTCACATGGGGATATTTTTCACTAAAGAGGTAGAAGAGGAACAGATTTTGCACAATGAGCCACAACAAAAAGAGTAAGAAGAATTCAGATCCCCAGAATGCAGAGCTGAATGAATAGCAAAGTTCTAGCATCTGTCATTACTTATGAAAATACTTCCGTTTCAGACAGTAAAACAAAAAATAGATCTCTTGCAGAATTTGAAGAATGCCAACAAGCACAAACGACCATATAACATAAACTAAGCCAACTCGTGTTTATAAAGTGTTTATAAACATTCAAGTCACTTTTTATCAACATATTACGGGGGACCCAGAAGTACTACCTACTTATTCATGCTCATTATTATCTATTTATAATTTAAACTATTTGTAATACTTCCCAACATGCTTTAAATGTTTTCTTTTCTACAGCGAATTGTAAAATGTCCCACATATTAAACAAAAAAAAACTAGAAAAGGATCAAGTGATACTGGGAGTGGGAATCACCTCAGAGTTGCCATATGCATGAAGAACCGTGATTGGTTGTGGCTTCCCCCGAACGTCATAGAATGCAATCTGACCAGTGCTTGTACCAGCTGCCAGGGTTAATCCATCATCAGTGAATGCCAGTGAAGAAAATGGAGCTTCATAAGGAATGCAAGAAGACGGCTTCCTAGACCCCGAGTCAAAAGTATATAATTTCATATCCAGACCAACGCTAGCAATAATCTGCAAAAGTTCCATGAGAGTCAAATAAGACAAGAAAATGATACCTAGGATTTGACTTCAGTGAAGAGCTCTATATCAATGGATATAAATGGTAGTAAAGAATGTACAAAATATTCAAACCAGCATATTAAAGAAGAGACCTTGTCATTATATGGTGAAAAACAAACACCAGAAATTGGTGCAGAATGCTGCCTCAACCAAGAAACCTACAAAACGTGAAAGGATACTTTGTAAACTTGAAACCTAAATGTAAAATCATATCACTAATGGGAAATCACATATATCTAGAACGTAAAACAAATAAAGAGCGTACTTCAATATGTAAATTCAAGTATTCAAACAAGGTATCTAACTGAAGGAAGGTTACAGTATTGACAGCACAAATTTTGGACTACTGATAATTGAAGAAAAAAGGTTGTCAATAATGTGAATAATATCTATGGTGGGTAATATCAAATATATCATCATCTTAGTCTTTAATGAAAACCATTGCAATAAAGAATAATATGAAGATGTGGAGATAAGCTTGCCCGTGTCAGTAAAAGACTTCGATTTAGTTGGGTAAAACCTTTGCCTGTGTGATAGGAAAGGTTCAATCCTTAAGTATTGTTTCATAAAGCACTCAAAGCTGAGGCCTTGTGATGAGCCTCATGCGAGGTTATTGTTGAAAGCCTGAAAAGTTTATGCCTTTAAAAATTGAGGAGCACATCTGAAGACTCAAGGTATAAGCAAAAGTGTGCAATTGTTCGTCTAGTCTTTTGGGCTGTTTCTGAGAACCTAAACATTTTAAGAGTTTTCTCTACTATTTTAAACACAATCAAATCCTAAAAAATAGAAGGGAAAAATAATTGTAGTGTGTAAGAAGCAAGCATGCACTAGCCTCCCACAACTAAGTGTGATAAACCCCTAACCCCTATACCAAGTGAAGTTGCAACTTTTCAAAGGCAAAAGGATGATTAAAATAGACCTACGACATGTAACTCACTCTTTTCTTTCATTTACATATTTCCTGTTGTCCTGCTGCTTTTTATTTGTTAACAAGAAAAAAGAATGGGAAGATACTGATAGTGCCGAGGAAGATGACAAGGGAATCAAATATGTCATGACTCTTATAGATATCCTATTAGTAGTGCTGATATGGAAAATACTTTTAGGCCATTTTTCAGTTGTAGTGGTAGATTATAATATTTGTTACATAATTACTATTTCGACAATTTATCATTTCCTATTTTACTTATATATTTTATGTTTCTTTGCAAGTTAGTCTTTTAATTTTGTTATTTTTTGTCTAACGCATTTCGAAAAGATGATTTGTAGCTTACTACGAGCATATTTAGTCTTTTTTTATATTTTTTCAATTATTATTGGTTTTTGTAGAGGCTTACATCTAGAACATCTTGAGGCATATGCCTTACGTAAGTAAAACCTTGGTGCCAGAGCCTTAAAACATTGATGGAAATGCCATTATGTCATCCAATATAACAGCAAAAAAGTTACCTTCAACACAATTCATCTAATTCAGTTTTTGTCGTCCTTAATAGGTAATATTTTGGGATGTGTAACTCTCAGATGTTATATTGGTTGACAATTGGACAATTATAAACTTGAATCCACTACTTTTGCAGCCTCATTTTTTGAAAATGGTCAAGGGAAACTATTAATAAAAATTTTATGCCAACCTCTGCATGATAGTAACAATATCTAAAGGCCAGAAAATTTCCCACCACTTTGTTGCAAGCAGAAGAAAAGTAAACTAAACAAAAAGAAAATCCCATATTTCACAGACAAATAGAGAATAGATGTTGCTTGAGTCTGTTGACATAACTTTCAAGTAAGAAATCCTACTTCCTGCTAAGTTGCAGATTGCATTCACGGCCACACAATGACAGTCCAATAAAGCAAAGCATAACATGGGGAGATCTTTTTTTTTTTTCATCAAAACGAATTACTTAGTTACACTATATACCTTTGGGTTGCGACCAGTTGTATCCCACAGGTGGATAGACCCATCATCACCAGCAGTAACCAAAAGGTGCCTGCTCATCTGAGAATAATCAAGTGCCCCTAAAACCTGGTCTTGTCATTATAAGACAAAGATCTAGCACATCAGAAACTAAGATGTATATGTCACACACATCCAACCAAATAAATTGTAATTATACACGTATTTTCAGAACATGGAAGCTTGGAACAGAATAACGAACCTGTCCGTTAGGATCCCTAAGCTCAGCAGCCTTTACACCAGAAGCAAGATTGTGAAGTATAAGGTATCCTTTACGACTAACTGAAGCTATGTGCTCATCTTTGCAGTTGTACATTGCACCTGTTATTGTATCAGTGTGACCTCTCAACCATTTGACACAGCGTTTCTTTTGCAAATCCCATATTCGGACAACTTTACCACTTCCACCAGAGCAAAGATATCGGGATCCTTTGTTACTAAAGCTGATAGTTGATATAGATTCCTGTGGTTAATAAGTTTCATGAGATAGTGGAAAAAAATATTAGATGCTTTTTCAAGAGAAAAATAGTTATCTAAAATGTAAATTTGAGGCAAGCAAATCAATCAAACATGAATTGTGACTGAGTAAAACATCAATATATCGTGTAAGAGGCTCAACATTACTGCACGTAACTCTAAGTCCACTTCATTTTGTTTTTGGCCAACTACCTTTATACTATGTAAAACTTTCTCTATCAACCCATGTGCCTCATTTATGTAATGCGGACAGGTGGTTGATTAATGCCTCGCATTTTAACTTGAACTAGAAAAACTTGAGGCATGTTTCAGTGCAACTTATAAGTGAGGCTTACAAGTACGAAACAGAAAAAGTATGTAACGGGTGCTTTTCCTCCTCTTTCTTATAAGATGCTCCCTAACACATTGCAATTGTTTCCCCACTAGTTTAATCAAACATAAACAGGGACGTGGTAAAACATTAACTTATCATGTAAATGGCTCAACATTACTGCGTGTAACTCTAATGGTTAGTCCACCTCATCTTGTTTTTGATCAAAATACCAAGTCAACTACATTATACTACATAAAACTTTCTCCCTCATCTCGTGTGCCACATTGATGTAATGTTGACAGGTATTACCCTATTCAATCAAGCCTCTCAATTTTTGAACTTGGACTAGAAAAACTTGGAAGGTTACATGGTCATGTTTGCTGCGTTTGCTTTCCCTCTCAGGCACACAGAACCTGGCCCTTGATCTTCTTATCAGTACAAATAAAGTCAATAGAAATATCTCACATAATATAGGGATTTTACTTTTTATTTTCCTAAAATAACAGAAATGGCAATCATGTCAACAGGTAGAACTTAATCGATCCATATATGACCACACACTTAGGCGCAATTCCTAGCATTCCCCAAAAGATTCTAATTCTCACTATAAACTATAACAGAAAAATTGTTCTAGATGAGAAAATTTACCTCGATAGTTTCGCCAGTATCAGTTTTGACAGGGACAGTGCCCAAACTCTGTCCATTTTTCCTCCATAAAGATATTTTCTTATCCTCACCGGCACTCGCCACCACCAAATCTGCACGAAAATCACAAAAGGAAAACACGTAGAAAATTAACGGAACTACAAATGAATTTATAAAAATACAAAATGGAACAGTACTGACTGTTGTGGTTCCACTTGACGGAGTTTATGCGGAATCCCCGAGAGGGAGCGTAGATGACAACGCAGGGGTCTCGGGGCTCCACCGAGATGTCAAATAGCTTCACAGTGTCGCCGCCGCTCGCCGCCAGCAACAACTTGTTTGAGTCCATCGAATTCATATACCCGATCACACACAAAGTTAGTGCATATTTGTTCTTGATTGGAAGTTGGAGAAATGATTTCCTTACTAAAGTGAAATCTGAGAAGAAGAAAATAACAAAGAGTGATCTCTTTGGGAACGGAGAGATTTGCTTGCTTTTTCTTAAAGACGGAGACGAGGGGATTTGGGTAAATATGGAAAAAAATCAAAATAAGAGGGGGGCGCCTTCAATTTTTGGTAAATTTTTTGAATTTTTTGTCAAGGAATAAAGAATAAAGAAATAGAGAGAAAAGATTGTAATATAAAAATATTAATACCTATACCTATATTAAAAAAGAGAGGTGTTACACTAAAATAATCTGGAGCCGTATGACTCTCTGCCTGTGCCAAAGCTTCAATTAGACTAATTCCATGGATGAATGCCTTGATAACCGCTAAAGCCCTCGATGGCACAAGACAAGCCAATAAAGATGATAGCTCAACCAAAGATAATTACGGTGAGATAGAGACAAACATCTATCTTGATTTCTCTGTTTGACCACTCTCATCTTGCATTTGAGATAAATCACTACACCTCTTAGCGTTGTAGTTGTATCGCATACGACATAAGTGTCGATTCACGTAAGTGAATGATGAAGCTTACCATTTTTTTAAAAATGTGGACAAGGTGAAAATAAAAGAAACAAAACGACTTTGATGAAAAAAATGCTTAGAAGACATTTTTGTTAAACCACTTGTGATAGTATGGACTCGCATAGTATATGTATTTCTTACAAAAAGACAGCGGATCCTTTTGATGCCTAAGGAGGAAGGACAGCGTCACTGCATTTTTCGGTCGATTTGTTCTATCAAAAACAAGGTGTGTGAAGTTATTGTGGAAACAGAAGATGTGACAACTTTGTATTGAAAATGTTGGTGAATTTGTTGAAATTATCAATTGAGAACCATCATAATCCTTATTCACTTGGTTGGGTGAAGAAAGGTCATTTTGTTCGGGTCCCTGAGACTTGCAACATACATGTCCATTAATAAGCATTATAAGGTTGAAATTGTGTGTGATGTTATAGACATGAATGCTTGACATTCTGTTGAGTCTCCCATGGCAATATGATGTGGTTTCCACTCTTAAGGGGTGTAACATTTGGTGTTATTTACATGGGACATATGGTTCCTCTCTAGCAGAAGGATAATTCCACTCAACAGCGAATTGAGAGTTTCTTGACCGACGGTGTTCCGTCTGAAGTGTAGGAAATATTGACAGAATTTGAAGATCTGGTTTTCGATGAATTGCAGAATGAGTTACCTCCTATGAGGAATATTCAACACCAGATTTCTTTGGTACCTAGGGCTAGTATTCCAAATTTGCCTTATTATCGAATGAGTCCAAAGGAGAATGAGATATTGAGGGAGAAAATTGACGAGCTGTTGAAGAAAGGATTCATAAGGGAGAGTATGAGTCCGTGTGCAGTACCTCGTACATGAGTCCGTGTGCAGTACCTCGTACTCAACATGAAATATATTCTTTTTTATGGTGATTGATAGATTCTCTAAGATGGCTCACTTTATTGCTTGTCGGAAGACCTCAGATGCTTCACATATTACCAAATTGTTTTTCAGCGAAATTGTTCGTTTGTATGGAGTTCCCAAGACAATCACATCATATTAGGATACAAAGTTTGTGGGACACTTTTGGATTACGTTATGGAAGTTGTTTGGGACACGTTTGAATCGAAGTAGCACTGCCCATCCTCGGACTGAAGGACAAACCGATGTCACTAATCGTACCCTTGATGGTTTGAAGTGATTGTGAAGATAAGCCCAAACAGTAGGATATTGCATTACCTCAGGTCGAGTTTGCATACAATAGAGCAGTTCATAGTGCTACAGGTAAGTCCCCGTTTGCTATTGTGCATATAAAGTTCCTTACCATATTGTGGATTTGGTGAAGTTTCCGAAGGGGGATAGTAAGAGTGTTACTACTAAACATCTGGCAGAAGAGGTGCTAGCAGTTCGTGATGAAGTAAAATAGAAATTGGAGAAGACTAATACAATGTATAAGGCCGTAGCATAATCACATCGACAAGACAAACAATTTCAGGAAGGAATTTCAGTGATGATATTTTTGAGAAATGAGAGATTTCATGTTGGTAACTACAACAAGTTGAAATCAAGAAAGTATGGGCCTTTCAAACTGCTTAAGCGGATTAACAACAATGCCTATATTAATTTACCATCTTATATAGGTATTTTTCGAACGTTCAATGTGGCAGATTTGTATGAATTCCATAAAGATGATGAGCCTTTATATCCAGATTATAACTCGAAGTTGAGTTCTCCAGTGGTGGAAGTGACTGATGTAGAATATATTGTTCAAGAATTTGATTAAAATGAGGAAAAAATAATAGTGCAAAGAGAGCATTCGAATTTTGGTTTGGGCTCATAATAACATTTCAAAAAGAGGACGACGATACGAGGAATACAAATCGCTATGCCATGACGTACGATGGATTTTGGACATTCGAGTTCGTTTAGGACTGGAAAATTAATTTTTAAAATTTTAGCGTTATTTTTGTCATTTAGATTATTTCTAATTCTTTTTTAATTTTAGTTTGTTTTAGTTTGTTTAAGTTAGATTTTCATTAATTTTAGTCCAATTAGACTAGATTTTTATGTAAACCCTTATAAATAAAGGGTTATCTCGTTTTTTTATTATTATCTTTAATTAATAAAATTCGCGAGTTTAATTTTCATAATTTGGTGGATTCCAAAATTCACGTTCTTAAAGTTTTCGTATGAATTTCTTATTTCGCGCTGCGTCAAAAGAGGATTTTGACAGATATGAGGAGAATAAAATGGAGACATGATAAATCTTACCTTATATTTGCATATTTAATACAACACATAAACTTAAAAGTCGAAAAATGAAAAATGACAAAAATAAAAAATAAAAAATTACAGAAACGTGCAATACAAATACCTTAAAAATTAACACACTACTTGAGTCACAACTTGCAATTCTTCAAAATATCAAATTTGTCACTAGTTGATTTTGTTTCAATATCAAGAACTACAATATGCATATTAAAAAAATATCAAATTCTCTTTCACAAAATTCAAAAATCCGTCAAATTTTTATATTTAATCATTCAAATCAGACGAGTCTCAATTGACTGCAAATAGAATCTTATTTAAGTTAATATTGGCGTTTAACATGAATGGAGTATAATTACTAAACTCATTTTAAGTAGTCATCTTTGGCTAGTTATTTTAAGTACATTGTGTGATGGTTTTTATTTCAATGTATGATGGTCGTGAATTTTTTGACACGATACCAAAATTCTACCCGATGATCGAGAAATATAGCCTCAAAATTAAGTCAGAAGTGGCAATTAGATCTATAAAACCCAATTTACGCAATCATTATCAACTTGTTATTGCTACCTCATCAATTAATAGTTTTATAAATCGAAAGATGTGTTACGAAGTATGCTAAGAAATCTTAAAGCTGAAAGACTGTGGGAGGCGAGGATTTTCTACTCAAAGGTTATTTTGGAGCTAAAGCAATTTTGATGACGAAATTATTTTAAGATAGTAGGATTGTTAAACCTCAGAATTTTCACTGACTTAAGCGCAATGTTTGAAAATTTGAGGATCTAATTAGATTCTTTCGATTCTTGAAAAATCAAAGTGGAAATTTTGGGAAATAAGATTTAATCGGTGAATGATAAACTTAAGATCTACTAGTTAATATGTTATGAAAGCAATTTGGGCCTCAATCACAATATTTGAAAAGTTTATGGACTAAACTGCAATTTAAAGAAAATTACATGTTTATTATTTTCAGTCTTGAAGTATAATTTTGAGGATGATAAAGGTTATTATTTGTGGTTTAGAAGCATTTTTATAAGTTTCACAAGTTTGAGGAACAATTTTCTAATTTGGTAAACTCTAGGGCTAAAGTGTAATTTCAAAAAAATTACGAATTGAAGTTTTTCATGCCATATATTATTTTTGAGGTTGAGTATATAAAAGAACATCTTGATTCAGTTTGGACAATTTCACGGGCTATTTGGGATTTTCCGTTCAATCCACGAAAGTTGGGGTCACTTGAGGTTTTCAGATATTAATTTATTAAATATAAAGGGAAAAAATAAAAAATAAAATTCTCATAGTCCAATTGTTCAAATTTTGAGATTGGGAGATAATCAAATTATTTATTTTCAGTTTGATGGAATTTCGAGACGTATTTTGATAATCGATTTTTCGAACAAGGTTAAGAGCTCTTTGGGAGCTTATTTCAATATTTTACAAAATAATTTCAATGGCTATTTAATTATTTTAACCACTAAATATGTAGTATTGTGTTGTAGATTGAATTCATTGGAGGCCAATTTTGGACCCGAGTATCTATTCACTAAAGTCTTTCAATTTGCATTCTTAGAGATGCTCTTAGTATATTTCTATATGATATGTGCGATGCTACTTCAAACGATATCCTCATTATATAAGTGTAGCTTGAAAGCAAAGTGATGGAAAAAGTAGGGATGAAGAAATGATTATGACTCTTGACACGTTTAGAAGGAGAGTTTGGAAGACACTAAACTTTATTAACTAGCTGTTAGACTACACTATCAATTGGTTAACTGACAATTTGGATTGAAATTGGTTGGTAATAAGGAAAAGTTTAGTAGCCCAATCATTCATAGAGGAAATCATGTCCAACAACAAGCATAGTGATCCAAATCATCTTGTAAGGGGGGAAAATTCGTGTTTGATTCTCATTTTCAACCATACATTTTACAAGATCAAAACTTTCGTCAAAATCTAATTTTTAGCTAAACTAAACAGGGGCAAGCCGTCATTCATATCAAATATCTTGATTCTTTCTTTATATTTCGAATTGACTTGGACGTCGAAGAGTCTACTGCGTCAACAAGTACCAAAGACGCACCAAGTGTTTAGTTGGACATTAGGTTATCAATTGGATCGAGATTTCTTTCACCTCTCACTTAAATGAAAAAGTGTTAATCGTTGTAATCTTTTTAAATAGTACTGAAAAGATCTATATTTAACAATGGAGATTTTATTCTATATGTATATATGACCGGACACTTTTCATCTCCCAATCACGATATGCTGAAACAGGTTGAGTATATGGGTGTGGTGATCGATCCAATGACTTGACCCTTTTTCCCTTTGGATCAACCAACGGTTCTTTAGATTTCAGAATAATAGTCTTATTATAATTTTACTGCATGAATAAAGCAAATCTTGTGCTGACAACTAAAAAGAAAAGTTGTTATTCGAATGCACAAGTAGCTAGCTCATCTCATCTGGTTAGCTTTTGTGAGCTATAAATGGCTGGAATAACTTGTAAAAGAAGCCGCTAAAACTGAGTCGGACGACTTTCGAGTTTCAACACCTAGTCATTTTATGCCGTTTATAGCTTCCACTCTCAGTTTCCACATATAACGCCCACTGCCCAATTGCTCGCCCTCTCTCCTTCTCATAGTTGAAGACTTCACGAGTTCAAAGTTTGCTGTCAAGTATTATGAAAATCGTCTACGTGTAAAGTGACCGACAGAAATTAACGAGTTGTGGACTTTTAGCAAACGTATAGGAGGGTCTACGACTTCAATTTGATGTAACCAAATCATTGAACTATAATTTATGTACAAATATAATCACCCCATTATCTCATCTCATTGTTTAACGTTAAAATCATATAGTCAATATGTAACTCCAAAAACCGCGATCATGTCACTTCATGCTTTTAAAACACACTATTTATATGTTAAAATTTTGGCTAGAAACCGTGTTTTGTAACTTGAGTTTAATGTCAATTGGTTTTAAAAACACGATGTTGTCATGAATGGTTTTTTGAGTTATATGTTAGCTTTAAACAACAAATGTTAAATTGACTGGTAGATGTTAATGGGGTGACTACAATTGCAATCATATTGACTTGAATGTGCTAAATTAAAATTTTGACTCCATTGAAAATTTGTAAGAGTTCAATGTCCCGCTTTACATTTAGTCCAAATCGAACTGTTCTATGGGCTGACATGCACATTAAAAATTAAATTTAAATAAATAAATAAACATGTTAACCCTTTAAAATTCGAACATTTTAGATGACATGCTTAAAACAAAAAACTAACTATAAATCCATCAGAGTGCTAATTGAATATCCTAAACTTGTAACATTCAGAACACGATGCCAACTTTGTTAACATAGGATTGGATTTTGTTTACAAAAGAAAATAGATCACTAAATGTAGTGTATGTTTGTTGATTCCCATCTCTAGCACTTGCACGATCTAGGTTCCATGCAGATCGAATATATATTCATATATCATACATTGGACTTCTAGAAACCCGGCATATAAAAAACTTGTGTTCGCAAGGCACGGGCAAAGCGCTTTGCCTTCGCAGTAAATCTAGGCATGCTTTTTAATATTTTTTATTTGATTTTAGTTTATTAACTATTTTTATTTTTAATTTTTTAAAAGGCTTTTATATGACTTTAGTTTGATTTTAAATAATTTTATATGTACAAAATTCAAAAATGATTTTATTCGATAAAAAAATAGATAAATTTTAAGCCATGGTGTTATTTATGTTATGTAATTATGATTTTGAGACTTATCGTATTCTTGAAAATTTCGAAAGTATGTTTGAAATTCCTATAAATTTATTAAGTAGATCATGTCTAATTGAAAGTTAAAACTATGAAAAATGGTCTAGTTTTTGCATTCCGAAAACTTGAAATTATGTAATCGACAGGAACTATTAAATAAATTTAATATTATTTTATAATTTTAGTTGTTTGATACGTATCATTTTATTTTTTAAATTATTTTTAGAATGATTAAGTATTTAAAATAATAATAAAACAAAGTTTTATTTTTTATTTTATTTTTATTTTTATTTTTTTAAGCATAGACCTCGTCTAAACTCGTAAAAACTTGAAACTTGATCTTCACGTCTAACAATTCTTTATGCTTTTTAAAACACAACTGGCATTAAATGTACACTTAATTTATGATTGTAACGCTTATTGCAACGAAATAACAATTTCCTTGAATAATAATAAGGATCTGAATTCTTAACAAACAATCTAGAGATTGCAAGAGCCTCTCCCCTAGAAAATGCCTCGGACTAAAAGAATATTAGGTATTACACATCTCGATAATTGAATGAATATCTCCGTTCAAAAAACAATATACGGCTTAAAGAAAGTAGAAATATCAGTCTCTTTCAAACGGAGATTAACTTTGAAACATACCAGCACCCCAAAAGATGGAAACCCCTATCGAATTTTAGAAAGAGAACACTACCATTGTCTTTAAAAAATATTATTCGCTTTTATGTCAAGGTTAATAACTAACCTTTGACTTTATTAGGTGGTTTTTTGACAAAACTCTTGATAAAGATTTTAGCAAGTTTAGATAAAATTTGATGAAATATATTGTTGAAAATTTGATAAAAAATTGTGGATCTTATAAGATGCATCATTAAATTAATTGTTGATTTTAACTTCAACCTTTAAGCTTTTCCAAACGAGCACCATAAAAGTGAAAATTCTTTTGTAATTTCCCGATAAAGTAAAAGTCTAGTTGACTTTTTTCTTATATATATATATATATATATAATATTTTCTATGCAAGTCTTGTGAGACTAGGTATCCCGAATTGTAAATTTGACCCCAAACAATCAGCACACATGCATGCTTATAGGTAAGATGTCAAATAATACTTGCATATGATAACATCATTAGTGAACTCTTCGATAATACAGATCAACGTCTAACTGTTGATGACCTTGTTGTGTCATATTGAAGGAGAGACTCTCTTGGTGTGTGACATTAAGGGATGATATGCTAGCATCATTTATGAAAGAAAATTAATCACGATTATATTTGTTATGTGTTGTTACGTTTTATTTACGTCAATATGTAACAACAAAGTTAATGTTAATACTACCTTTCAGTAAGCAACTTTTATATTTGTTGTGTGTTGATTAGTGTCATTGGACATTTCACAAATGTAACATTCAAAATCAGAACAAAATCTAGTAGCTTTTGTGTTTGTGGGGTTTCGAATGACTTTTAGTTAGACACGATTAACAAGTGACAAATACATTCTTTAATAGTCGAATATTACAATGATGTGTCCTACTTTTGTCTTCCTTTCTTTAAGAAGTTCAATGTCCCATAGAATAACTACACTTTTTTTTTTCACCCATCTGTTATTTATTTAAGTAGTGAACATAGAAGTTGGTTAAAATCAACTATCTAACATTTCACGTTTTTATTTGTCAATGTTGAATCTGGTTACTCCAACTCTCCCAGGTCGCTATAGTCAAAATGGCCATCTCATTACAAAAATACTTGGCTAAATTTAGTAGTTCCTTGAAGATAATTTTTGTCCCAAACATACAATAATTGGCTACTTTTTACAAGTAAAATAAAATTTTTTAATACATATTTGGAAGTTTTTATAATTGGTTTAAATTATAAAAAGACACAAATGAGTGGTAAATAAGTATGTAATTCTTGTGAATCACTCGAAATATGTGAATAAAAACACGAACCAAACATACACATTTATGTCAATATTATCAAAATCAAACTAGATCGACTGATTTCATAAAAAAAATCAAGAACTTGTACGATCCACCGTAAACTTTGAAACCATTGAAAAAATAAAGATTGGTCAGTTCTCCTAAAATTCTAATTTTACTATCACTTCGAACGCAACTGATCTTTCTCGCGTAGATACTTGAATTTGTAAATTTACTTATTCTAACAATTACAAACAAAAGCAAATATAAGTGATTATTTTAAACTTGCAAAAATGCATTAGTTTTCTTCTCCGTGGTTGGAAGTCGGAGTTATGATAATGATAATTCCTTTCGTGGGGAAAAAATTGCTTTCGAAACACAAAAAATTTCATGGACAAACAAGAAGCATATTCTTGAAGAGAGAATGTCTTCTCTCAAGCTTCACTAAAAAATAAAATCTTTCTAAAATTCTCAGCCGTCCAAACCGCAGCTTTTCTTCTCCTTTTTCTCCATCACCATCACCATCACCATCACCAGATTCTCACCCAATTCACTTTCTTCATTTTCTTTCCCCAAGCCAAGAATCTCTTTCCTCTTTCAGATTCCTTCTTTTACATTTCTCTCTCTAAACTTTCCTTTATCTATGATGCCTTCGTTCTCTCCTGTTCCCTTTCTTTTTCTCTCATTTGCACCTTCTCTCTTAGTCCCTTTCACCATTTTCAAACCTCCCTTTTGGCTTCCTCAAAAATCAGGAATACCTTCTTTTATATATATAGTTCCACCCCCCTCCAACCCATGCCTTCTTCAAACGTCAACCATCTCGCTCAACCGTGCATTTACGGTATGCCTTTCAACTTGTTTCACTCATAGGTCGTACATTTTTATTTTTATTTTTTTTTGCATTTTGATTGATGCCCATCAGGTTTTTGTAAACATCACGTTTCTCTTTTTTATATAAAGATCGTATCGTTTTGGAATTAGCAATGCCCATGTTATTAAGTGTTTTGTTTGTGCTATTTTTATGTGAATATATTGAGTTTGAGTCCTTCAAAATTTATCTGTACGTGTAAAGATTATCCTTTTGCAGTTTTTATTTTAAATCTTTAATTACAAGTATAGAGATTGAATTTGCTCATGTGGTTGAATTGATACGATATGATTGTGGGGTTTAAGCAGCGCATGTTGTTTCTTCGTTTGCAGAAAGGAAGTCAGGGATTATGAAATGGCTAAGTAAGCTTTTCAAAATTGGGACTAATAATAGAGGAGTCACAGCAGACGGCCAGCAGCCTCAGTTTCTGGGGGACGAAAATATGTCTTGGCGTGCGCCCGTTAGATCTTTGGTATTAATATCTCACTTTTTTTTTTCCTTTTGATTTTAAAGCATATTTTGTATGTTTGTTTATTTTTCTTCTACGCGAATTCGTATTGTCATCTAACTTGTACATATTGAAAATCTTAACAATCTGTGGTCTTAACATAAGTTGCAATCATGGATTTTTTTTGAGGAATCTTTCCCTTAATTTAGAAGAATTTAATCTTCGCCACTTTTTACGCTCCATCGCATATGATGCTTTTGGACATTTATTGTGGACTTTATTATGGTTTATTTTCTTATTGTGCTCTATACTTCTATTGATTCTGAAACGTACAATGTACATGAGAATAAGATTCTGTATAAAGTTTGGAGAGGAATATATTAGTTCTTAATGCTGAAACAATGTCTCTGATTCGTAGAATAATAATAGGCACATTACTTGATATCATGTTCTTTGCCTTCTGTTATCAAATATATGTGCTGTTTACTCCTCTCCGACTGTCTATTCCAGATTGAGGAGATATGAAGATAAAACCTGTTAACTTTTTTAAGATATAATAGTACTTATAAAGAACTTGGATGCATATTTCATTCTGAAATGAGTAGAGCAATATCAATAGGAAATATGTTGCAAGAATTAAGGACAAGCATACCAAGTTTCCCCAAATGTGAAATAATGAGAGCATATTAAGTTTCCAGAATATCTGAATCAGTCTTTCGTAATAGCAAGCTTTAGTTTACGAAAATGATGTCAATGCCTAATGTTAAATATTTGGCTCCGATCAACACAATTCCGGGCTCAGTTTACAGCCAATCAACACCACAAGTGCAAAACCGAATCCTAAACTACAACCCCCAAACCCGGTTGCTTCAAGGTGCCCACAAAGGGCTAGAGGGTGGGAAATGCAGGTCCAAACAGCCACAAAGGCTTGGTGATGAAGGGAATAAGGATTCTCAAAGAAGGGAGCACAAAGCAAAAGGAAGAAGAGAACCAGTTACTCCTTCAACACAAAAGGGACGGCTGCCTCTATATGTTTTCCACCTCCTTAATCAATTGTTAACACTAATTAAATAGGTTAAGAATATGTTAGCTTTTAGGTTAAGATAATAGGCCCAATAAGTAGATTAATAAGTGAACTATCAACCAAAAAGCCTTCCAAGGTAATGGGTCGGGCCATGAACAGCACTAACTAAATTAGGCTACTTCAAATGCCCTGAAATGTTGTAGGATTGGTCGCCTCAATTGTGGTGTCNGCCGAGGCATATGAAGTATAATTCACTAAAATCGGTTTAACATTATTGTCCGGCATTTATTGGATATCAAAACCCAACACCTAATAATTCCAAAGAGATGTAGAAGGAGCTCTTCATATGTCTGGGACACTTCTAATCTGTTGTACATAAACACGGAGCCATGACATGTTCACAAAATCACTATTTTTCTTAAATTCTCCAACTCATGGTTATAGCGATGGAAGTGGAGCTTAGAGGTTGATGCCTGAAACTTTGTAATATTTTTCAAAACACAACTGGTGGCTGGTTTTTTACCTTCATGCTAGCTTGATCATAGAAAATAAGTTTATTGTTTACTTATAACATATCACTCGTTCTTTTAATATGAAATACGTTTCAAATCTCTTCAGGATGACCGTCCAAGGACCAAAAGGGAAAAAGATGAATTAGATCGTGCAATTTCCCTTTCTCTGAATGAAGATTTGAAGAGACCAAACGGTAACCACACCCCCCCCCCCTCTTTTCCAGTGGATTTTCTGGTTATGGACTTCACCATATTTCTATTGTTTGAGACCCTTTTCTCCTGCTGCAAAACATATCCATGACCTCAACTGTACCCAGTTACTGCAGAGGGTTGACGCCTTCATTTTACAGGATACAGACGGAGAACAGACAATGATGAAGATCTAGGAAGGTCACTTCGTGATCGCCTCAATATATCATCACACCTTCCATATGCTCCTCGAGACCCTCCATATGCCCCTCGAGATTATTATCACAGGGGACATAGGTACTATATATTCAATCTAATGTTTTTGGATAATTGATTCAATTGTCCAAGTGTCATCCACTTGAAGGAAAATTTTATGCATATAAGTTTTGTGGTTTTGGTTATTTGAAGAAACACTTCATGGAAAACCTAAGTCAATTAGGACTCACCAAGTTCACAAGTCGAGTCACTTCAATTATTTGTATAACATAAACTATTGAATGCTCTACATGTCTCTGAAGCGTGAAAATTACTCAGTGATGCAAACTTGCACCATTTAATCCAATTTGATGTTCTGCTAGGAAAAATTTGATCTGTTCAGCTTCCAAAAACCATTCATATGGATGATTTTGAAAATGAACTCATGCAATCAATGGCAAGCTTTAGCTTGGCTGGATATGACTAATCTTGCATGCATATGCTTCAAATTTTCAGAGTATGTGGTGGTTGCAACCACGAAATTGGTTATGGAAATTATTTGGGATGCATGGGGACTTTTTTCCATCCGGAATGCTTCCGTTGTCATGCTTGTGGATACCCCATCACTGAGCATGAGGTAGGTCCCTTGAGTTTGTATCACTTGTACAATAGTTGAAATTATTCACCTCCAGCAGGATGGAAGATCATTCTCTTATTCTTTTTTTGGTCGTGCTCATGTTAGAAAAATAATGCCACAGGATTTTTTCCCTCACGTCTCATTTATTTTCTTTGTTGATTCAAGTTCTCTTTGTCAGGAAAGGACGCATACCATAAGTCCTGCTTTAAAGAACTGACTCATCCCAAGTGTGAAGTCTGTCACCAATTTGTAAGGATGTAATTTGGCTGCAAATAAGATGCTTGATACTTTATAATCAATGATCCACTATGGACACTAATAATCTACTGTTGTATTTATAGGTTCCAACAAATGGAGCTGGCTTGATTGAGTACAGATGCCACCCATATTGGTCTCAGAAATATTGTCCTTCACACGAACATGACAACACAGCTCGATGCTGTAGCTGTGAACGTTTGGAGGTATAAATTTTCTGAAGTTGGTTCTTGTTACTAATTTCACTGAAACTGATTTCCCAACACTTAAATCGACTTTTTTTTTTCCAAGTCAAGGAAGACTAGATATGTTGCACTCGGAGACGGACGAAGTATATGCTTAGAGTGCTTGGAATCAGCTATTATGGATACCGGTGACTGCCAACCACTTTACCATGGCATCAGAGATTACTATGAAGGAATGAACATGAGAATTGGTCAGGAAATTCCGATGCTTCTGGTTGAAAGACAAGCACTTAATGAGGCCATTGAAGGGGAAAAACATGTAATGATAGTTTCCATCTCCATTCTTATGTCCTTATATGTAGAAATTTGTTTAATTTAGAAAATTTTGCAGGGTTTCCATCACATTCCCGAAACAAGGGGCTTATGCCTCTCCGAAGAGCAGACTGTTACAAGTGTAAGATCTTCTGCATCCCTCCATCTGATTTTCCTTAATTTCCAATTTTAAGATATCACAAGTGCTACGTACTAAAAAATAAAAGTTTATCTGTTCACTATTACTATTTTTTCATGACCAATATCCAGATACTGAAGAGACCAAGAATCGGGGGTCGTGGACTGGTAGGAATGAGAACTCAACCACAAAAGTTGACTCGCAGATGCGATGTTACAGCCATTCTGGTTTTGTATGGCTTGCCAAGGTAACTTCTGATATTCAGTTTCATCTGCCATCCATTATACGACCTTTCAGGGTGGTTGTCTGCACTTTCTGCCAGGAACATGGAAAGTGTGCTGCTTCATAATTTCTGTAGTTTCATGTTGTAGTCATATGAAATGTCAGTATTTTGTGGATAGTTCATTGGGCATGTATGTGTCTAGGAGAGTATAAATTGATTGATTGCCAAGGCACGGAGCCACTGTTTTCAAGATGATGATACGGATTAGATCAATTCTTGCTGCAGGTTACTGACTGGGGCGATCCTTGCGCACGAGCTAATGCACGGATGGTTACGTCTGAATGGTAATACATATTAATCTCTTTTCTCAAGGGGAAGATTTATACGGAAAAACAACAGACGCAGATGACTTGTTTTCTTATGCATCTTTATTAATAGTCTTAACTGTATTACTTCCTTGCGATACAGGCTACCGTAGTCTCAATCCTGAGGTAGAAGAAGGTATCTGCCAAGTGCTCTCATACATGTGGCTTGAGTCAGAAGTAATGCCAGGATCCAGAAATATTCCATCCACTTCCATGGCTTCATCGTCATCAACATGGTCATATGGATCGACAAGTATGCCATCCACATCGACTGCATCTTCATCTTCATCTTCTTCATCGTCGTCTAAGAAAGGTTACAAGTCTAGCACAGAAAATAATTTAGGCGAATTTTTTATGCATCAGATTGCAAATGATGCTTCTCCAGCTTATGGACGAGGATTTAGATTAGCAATGGCAGCAGTAAACAAGTATGGTTTACGTAGTACTTTGAAACATATTCACTGGACAGGAACTTTTCCATTTTAACTCTTTATGGGTCGTGTTAACTTGTAACACTAGTCAGCCTTCTGCCTGTTGGAGAACACGAAGAGACTTCCTCATGGGAATTGAGTTGAAAATGCAAAGGTTGGATTAACTCCTGATTCTGTGGAGTCCTAATGAGGGTACAAGTGCAAAAGTGACTGTTCAAATAAGAAACATATTTATCAATGAAATTACAAGACATTCCTCTCTCTTGACTGTTGACCTTGTTACTTCTAATCGTACAAGCAAACCTAAGTTCTGAGCATATACCACAAATCACAGTTCAATAATACACACCTCCACAAACCATGGCCATCGAGTTTTTCTGATCAGCTCAACACGACCATCCCCAGAACACGGGGAGACATTTTCAATAAACTAGATTGACAAAATGGTGACATGATCAATGACTACACCGGTAAAACTCCCCATGTAAGCAATCTCCAAAATTCTATTAAAAAGTAGTGTCAAATGTTACACACTAAACATAAAATATATGTACTCAGCCAAATTGTTTATTCACTTTCATATTAAACATAATCATCAAAGTACATTGCTAGATCGTCTGAAAGTCAAAAGTTTGGCACCACTATGCTGACCCTGAAACAAAGACATCTAGATTGCCATCCCTGGATCCTTGGAATCTAGGGTCATGCACAAATAGATCCTTCAGAAATTTAGTTCGTATGTCAATTACATATCTGAGACATTTGTAAGGGACATTTTCCCCATATATAGATCATGGTAATCAAATCAATCACAACAAATCGGGCACAACGGTGGTCATACATATCAACACTTCTCATCTATTCACGCACTCCACCATTTAATAACGAATCCTATCTTTAGATAGCTAGATGCCAACTAGTCAACTTTCAGGAATATTAGAGAGAAGTTGCTTCAATTTTTCATATGTCATGAAGACAATACCCACACCTGGTACAACCTTGTAATATTCAGGCAGAATCCCACGATATAAACCCCGCAGGCCTTCAGTCCTGATTATATGCCTGAATGTACCAAAAAGACCTGTCTTATAAACAAGAGCCCTACCACCAGCTCCTTCCAACTGCATTCGTCGCCTCACGAGATCCAGGGGAAATGTAACTGCAAAAGAATATGGCATGAACTCATATAAAATCAGCTCCACATTCTGGTTGAAGCAATTAACTGTTCGTGTTTGAAACTTGTTTATGTTTCTGTCCAATGATTTACACAACACAAAACATAAATGGAATAAAACAAATCTCAGAAGGATATCTTGGTTAGTAACACATTAATATAGAAAATGATAGGTTTTTATAATTTAAACCTCAAAATTGCAACATTGAACTGCCTCTAACCTGTTTCCAATAATAGGTAGACCTAAATGCAATAGCAAGCCCAGCAAAAATAAAATGAGAGAGATGATAAGAGAAAATTAGGAGGCCTAACAATGCTGTTCACAAGGCTGCCAGAATCTTAGATCTTGACTTGTATGATAATTATGACTGGAATTTTGTAAAGAGAAGGGGTTTCAGAAAGTTCATTTGCTTATATTGTACTAACAGGTATTAGTAGTATAGTTGTTTATGAGCATCATCGAGGATATTTTCATCATTTTACAATATTAGGACAATGCTGATGTTTTGTACTCCTATAAATAGCTCATTTTTGTTTTGGAACATCAGCCTATTGCCCTTCAAAATATAGCACTTTTCTCTTCATTGACATTTACTTTCATTTTTTCTCATTCTTAATGGGTTTGAGGACGGGGGTGGGGTGAAGATTGTAGGACTGACTCATTCAAGTCCAATTAGGTAAAAGAACTACAAAGAAATGCACTAATAAGATCTTATACATTCAACTATAATCAGGGGACAACGGATATATGAGCCTAACCGAGAAGCATACCTCAAAGAGGACACCTCTCACAATTTGGTAACTGCAGAACTTGACTCACCAAGAATTAGCCAGCCATAACAGAGCCAACTGCATATTTGGAGAGCCAAGTTATCCACAAATGCCAAGTTATACCAACCAGTATCCTTATAAAGTTTGTTTGTGAATAAGAGAAAAGCAAAAGATATTTTTTGACTTCCTTACAGAAAGTCCTGTATTCCAATATTAACATGTTGGGACTTCTGGCCATAGGGTTCAGTCTTGTTAGATACTTTTAAGAAGCCTGCACTTCAACCTGCTTCTCTGCATCAAAAGCATTGAAGACAGCTACAGGCATTAAGATCCTTCACTACAGTTGTCTAATGATATATAGGTGCAGAGATAATCGTACATGTGGATGGTTAAAGAGTTGCAGAAGTTGGGGATTCTTATCCCGCTTTATTTTATCACAAGTATGGAGTCTGAAAATGCAGAAAACAACACTTTCGGACAATATAAAAATGAAACTTTCCACTGTGTTCCAACTCCACTTGTCAGAAAATTGATAACCTTTGACAAAACACAAGAACATACAAACTTCAATTTTTTAAGGAGTTGTTTTATGCTAATCGTATTACTCACCTGTTGATGATGCAATGCCAGAAAGACTCCCACATGCAAGGCTGACCAAAACAGTTGAGTCATCGGGTCTGATGCCACAAATAAGTAAAGGTAAGTTCCCCAAATTTTTTCACAAGTTAAAGTTGTATTTTGCGAAGGAGCTCAACTCATAATCAAGTATTTGTTCATCATAGCATTTCAAAGTCAAAAAATAGGTGCGTCGATCTATGGTGTCTTACCTGCGATAGTGCCAATAAGATCTTAGTGTGTCGTACACTGAGAAGCTGATAGCCAAATTTGGGCCTACCCCCTGCATTGTTACCCAAGCTGCAATTATCCAACAGAGGAAAAGGATAATAGAGTCATTAATGAATCAAAAGACATTCAAAAGTACCAACAAAGTTGCCCCAAGTCCTTTATAAAGGCCAGAGACTCCTTCCTCCTTGCTAATGGTACGTAAAGCATGAGATATTCCTCTGTAATAGATCATGTTTGTCTGCACAATCAGAAAGAAGATGAAAAGAAAACTCCTATAACATTGTGTTTATAGTTCTTAGGGAAGAGAATAAAAGGATCAACAAGACATTAAAAGGACAAATACGAGGGGTTAATAGCTATCCACAATTTTTATCTGGATAGAGGAAGAGAAAAGCCATGAAACCATGACATATAAATTATTCCTATACCAGTTAGTTTGATTAAGGATGGAAGAGAAAAGATGTGAAACCATGACAAATAATATATTCCTATTAAGGGATCTGGAGTTTGAAGTCGGTGATAAGGTTTTCTTAAAGGTAGCACAAAGGGAAAGCTACAACCGAAATTTATAGGTCCTTTTGAGATACTCGAGAGAATTGACAACGTAGCCATCGGTCGGCCTTACCACCGGCAATGTCAGCCATGCATAACGTTTTTCAAAGTTCTTCGGAAAAGGGTACTATTGGTAAATGAAAATTTACTTCGACATTTTTCATCACTTCCTACCATCCCCATTTCCTTTCCTTCTTTGACCTCAACAAGCACCACCTTCTCCAGCTCTTTTCCTTTCCTTCCTGCTTAACTTCAAACAAAATAGAGTTGTACGTAGAATAAAGAGATTGTTCCCTGTTGAAAAAGGGCCATAATCAAGTCCGAAAACAACCAAAGAGAAATACCAAAATAGTTTAGTCAGATATCCTGAAGGACTGTCGTGCAAATTCAACATTTAAGCCCCTTCCCTGTCTTCTTTGTTTCTTCCTCCCTCCTTTTCTCCGACAAGATAGAAAATATTTCAAAAGCCAGGTCATAAACTTGTCAGAGAAAAACAAAGAGAGAACTTGGAGAAGAAGGGAGAGAAAAAGGGAAATTGGAAGGAAATTTCAATATGTCAAATATATTGCAATCCTATGTTCCTGTTTTTCCTAATTATGTCTTTAATTCCCCATCACTAGGTGTAGAAGACTACACAAGCCAGTAGACAACTGATTTTTGCTCCACATTCTCTCCTCCAAGATGTATGAAACCCATATCCCCGAAGACCCCCATTGAAATCCTATATCCCTAATTATATCTTCAATTCCCCATCACTAGGTGTAGAAGACTATTCAAGCCAGTAGGCAGGTGATCTTCGCTCCAAATTTGTTCTCTAAGCTGTATGAAGCCATTCTCCCCGCAGAATCTCATTCCCCCTAACAAAAGATAAATTTAAGTTCGAAAAGAAAAAAAAAAAACAGAGAGTAAAAATAAATAAAATAAAAAAAGCAGAGGAAGCATAATTTTTAAATCTGCAGATTGCGAACAATTCCAATTTACAATTTAGATACCATATAAGATTATATGTAATCCCAGTACCAGAAAGAATCAATCTTGCAGAGCAGTGGCAATCTTATATCAATAAACTCTAAACGAGCATACGGTGAACTGAGCATATATAATAATGTAAACTGCGAATCATCATGTTTCGACATAAGAACAAAAATATCCTTGTAAATACCAAATATTCTTTAATTACCTGGGCTGCAAGGCGTGTCCTTACAAGATCTAGAGGATACGTAAGAGACGCAGCAGTTATTCCAGCCAAACCACCACCTACAAGTCGTATACAAAGGTCTGCACTCATGTTATCTCCTTGGCTTTCAACTTCCAAAATGAGCTGTAGCAACTGTCACATGAAAAGGCAAAGTATATACCTAAAAAACTGAATTATGAAAAAACTTCGCAAAATAAGAGTTCCTTCACGGGACGTTTATACCAACATTCTTGTAGCGTTCGAATGCATAAAAGCTAACAGAAGAATAGGGAAGACGATGGACAATTGTGACCAAATTTCCCTTCCAAAATGCACGAAATCCTTCCTCTCTAAGAATCCGTGATGCTTCTCGCCATATATTAGCCTTTTTTAAGCTAGCAGCATCAGAGTGCATTCCTTGCACCTGCCGATAAAATGATGCCATGATTACTTATGTCATAGATAATTATATATAAAAGAAAACGTGGGAATTCATCCAAAATAATTACACCTTGAGAGATTGAAACAGAGAGATGATATGCACGACTATGCCACTACTAACAGCTAAGATCCTTCAAATATTTCAACCCGCTAAAACTTCTTAGTTAATAGATCACCCAACCTGGTTAAAAATCTGGTTCACTCCTTAGATTGACCAACCAACCCATAGAAATTAACTCAATTGTCATTTTTAAGAATGCCCCAATTTTCATTTCACCTGGATAGACATAACATCCCCATATTCAATTCAACGAAGGTGTAAGAAAAATGGAAAGAAAACAAAGTGCACTAAGATATCCGATTGAAAACAAACAATCATAACAATAAGTTCAAACGAACAGAAGATAAGAAAAAAACACTATAAATTACAGATAATCCTAATCTTTTAGCATAAATAAAAACTTCAAGAATGGAAACAGAACTGGAAATATACCTGAAATAGAATTGTGAGGCGGGCGAGAGGAGCCGTACAAGTCTTGCTGACGGCGCCGGCTACTCCTCCGGCAAGAAGCTGCGATACAATCCCGATCTGCGACTGGTGCTTCTGCCTCGGCGGCTCCATCACCACCGCGCCATGCCCCGCCGCATTATTTAGTCCTCCTCCTTCCACCACCACACCAATTCTCTCTTCCGTCTGCATTTCACAATCCCTTCCCTTGTTTATCTAAATTTTTCAGTAAACACAGGAAGGAACAAAAAATTACGGGTTTGATGTGAAATTTGAGCTCTCCTTTTTCTTGTGCGTGTTTTCGGTGTTGCACCGTCAATGCTTTGTAATTACAGCGGCAGTTCCCATGAGCGATGTTTTTCTCGGGTTACTGTTGGCGTCTTTATAGGGCAAAAAGTGCAATATGACGTCGTACCATGTAACTCATCAATTTAATAGGGATAATAGCATATTTGGTCCTTCATCTTTCAAAAAATGCACATATCCCTAACCTTTGAAAATAGCATCAAATATCCCCAAAGTTTGAAAAAATAGGCACGATTCATTCCTGTTGATAGAACCCTCCAATTTCACAGGTCATGTAAAATGACAGAAAAAAAAGAAAAGAAAAGAAAAGAAAAGAGGGGAGCATAATGAAAAAGTAAAGGGAAATTTGCAGTCAAAGCCCTAAACATTTTCAAAAATGCAAATCATCCCATTTTTGACAACTTTTAAGAGGGCAAATTCGTCTAGCTACATATTCCCACTAATTACGAAAGAGAGAGATAAAAAAAGAAAAAAAAGAAAAGAATTGAGAAAAATGTAAATTATTCATCTTCCTCAGCATCCAATTCCCACACTAAAACAGTGAAGGGAAATGTTGGGTGTATTGGTTAGAACTCCTACGCCCTCTCACATGAGGTGAGTCTTATGTGGGACCCACCTCAATACAAAAGTTAAAAGATTACCCCCTTTGTGAGTTGTTGATGTGAGTCCCCACCTTGTATACCCATCATTTCCCTACAATCGAAGGAAAATTCAACATCCACCCCGAAATCTACTTTTAAGTGTTAAATTACAACTATAAAATGTTTTTGGCACAATCTCTTCATTGATCTCAATTAAGTAATTACTCTTAGAAGCAATGTGCAATGATCTGCTGTTATATTGTATATGAAAATATTAGGACTTTACAAAGAGATTATAAGGGCGATTCTTATGCTCGTGTATTTAATTGACTTATTATTTCATACAATTTTACCATGTTATATCGTCCCATTATTTTCAAAATATATTTTTCTTTCTCTTATTTTTATTACATTTTTCAATAAAATAATATTACACGTAAATTCAAAAAAAATTTCTTATTTTTTGGCCAAGCACTTTATATCAAAATACATTTTGGACAAAAGGGGCTCAAACATGCATGATTATTTTTAATAGAGAAATAATATTATTCTATTTTTAATTCCCTGGTTCTGCAATGTCTGTGAGAAAACTCTCCAATCTGTTTTATTATGGTCAAGTTGGTTTGTTTTTGTCATTTACCAATGAAAATGGAATATAGATAAAACAAGTACAATGAACTTACCAAATAAACATGCATAAAATTCTAGTCCAACAATTCATTGAAATGATCGAGTGATTGGATGTGTGGTATTATCGAGGGGACACCACATTTCTATCCACTGGATTGGACATGATTGAGCAATTGGACGTAGAAATGTGTGGTTTTAGAGAGCGGACCATATTTCTATCAATTCGATGGGGCCTTTGAATACATTTATGGTCATTCAGATTGTGAAGAAATATGGGCTTTTCGTACTTCAGGAGTGATACTAAATTCACGAAATTTCCTTTCAATGAGCGAATACAAGAGTGAGCATAAGGTGCAGAAATTATACTCCTAGGAAAGTGTAGTCATTTAGATTTTTAACTGTACTCGATTCAATGTGGGCACAGTTTAATTAATGTCGAATTTTGAAAATTTTGCAATGAATTTAATAATTGTAAAAATAACATAATTTATAAGTTAAACTTGTAACTTGAGAGTTTTCATATCTTGATATCGTTGTACAATGGTTAATGTGCAAAATATTTTATAGCGAGTATATGAGATTGAAAATGAGTTTGATAAAATAATAATAATAAATTACTTGTTTTAATGATTGCCTAAAGGGACATGAAGATTTTCCATTAGATATTGAAAATGGCATTGTTGTAATTTCAATACAAACAAGTGGCATTATTCCACTGCCCACTTATTATACCCCATATTGCACCCCGTTATACCATCATCCCACGTACCCATTTCAGCCACCATTCGTCATTAATCAGTCGCCTCAAATGCGTTCACAGACAAGAAACTTCGTAAACAAGGTGACGAGACAAAGGAGAAGAAGGCCCTCTAAGGTTCACAGAAGTTCGGAGCCCCCCGATATTGGCAGAACCATCGACGATTCATCAATTTTTGACAAATTAACTGGACTTGGATATTCCCTCTGCAAATGGAGAGATGAAAGCCGACTAGTTCAGTGTGCCTGCACTGGACCTCGAGTGGCTCCGCCCCTGCTCCCTAGATCTGGACGGAGTAAATTTATTTCTATTCCACCTTTACCAGGAGGTAAAGTTGAGTCTTCTTTTTAACTCTGTACTATGGTTTATTCTAGTTATTAATAAAACACTTACTTTTTTCCTTCATCGATCAATGTTGGAGATGCTCGCCGATCACTTTCATCATTGTTTACTTGATGATTATCCCGACTATAAACGTGGACAATTAACCTTGCCACGTGCCTGCATTGCCCTTTGGATATGGTGCGTGTGGCAACGTATACTTGTAATTGTGACTATTGTTGCAATACAAACTATTTTCAGGCCATCGCAAACACGAGACGATAGCTCATGTAGATCTCGTTAATCCTCCTCCCCTATTGTTTCAAAATTTGACCAAAGCATATGGCTTGTGGCTGTGTTGGCTTGGTTTCAGTGACTGCTTGTGTGCTTGTGCTTGACAAGATGAGCAAACTTAGACATCGAACCTTGTCATGTTCATGCCGTGCATCACAGACTCATTGTGTGTGACAACTTAGTAGGTGCCTATAATTGTGACTGTTATTACACTGCAAACTTTGATGGTATGTTCGAGGCCCTTTCCAACACGGGCTAATTGCCCGTGTGGGAAAAATGTAAAATGAACTTGACTCCAAAGTAAGTACATATGCAGAAGGATTGGATAAAAATGGAAGATAAATAGTAATTTTTACAAAAAGCATATGACTGGCAAATGTAGCATTCATTCCTTTAACTTTAATATTGACACCATGATTTACAGATCAATCGAATGATTTAATTCAAGAAAATTCTCAAAAACCTGTTTATCTTCACTCAGCAACTTTCTCAAGATATCATAATTAACATTTCAAGTACTATACTTCAATTAGAACAACTCTGTCTCCTGTTAGAGTTGCCAGAGTAATCCCGAATCTTAATGGCAGTGCCCTGACCAGGAATATTAGCAGCAGCAGCCTTCTGAGCCACCAAGGCTTATCTGCTTATAATCTGATAATGTCCAACATAATTGAATGGAAAGCTTTCTCCACGTTATGTGCTTCGAGTGCTGATGTCTCGAGGAATGATAGCCCTTCTTTCTCAGCGAAGTGTTGAGCTTCTTGCTCATTGATGGCTCCGAGGTGATTTAGGTTGGATTTTGTTGGGCTGAAAGACTTCCTTTAAGTCTGAAATTAATACAAAATTTTATGGAGTTTATTTGCATCAGTAGAATTGAT
>CAIGRP010120450.1:0-21323 GCA_903798385.1 Fraxinus cuspidata
ATCTCCAATATTCTTAGATTCTCGAATTCACAAAATTCACAAGTTTCAAATTCGCAAAATTCAAAATCCTCAAAGTCAACACTACAGGCTCACAATTCACAAACACATCCATAACTCATAAACAAAATTTATAAAACATAAATAATAAATCAAAAAATTAACTACACTTTGAAAGAACAAAAACAAAAATAAAAACAAAAAAAGAAAAGAGAGGAACATTCGAGCAGACTCACAATAGTGAAGCTGCAAAGGCCAGTGACAAAGAGGCTAGGCATAGTCGGCGGACGACAACAAGGCAGGGGCTAGGACGATGGGACCGCCGGGTGCGACGTGCAAGACTTCAAGGGAAATGGAGGGATTGAGATTCAATTTCCACAATTGTTGGCTGTCAGTATGCATTTTCTTTGCAATTGAAATTTGGGGATGGGTATAACATTGGGTTTGGGCATTTGGATGGGTCATTTGAAAAAAAAAAAAAATAAATAAATAAATGATGGTGTGATGTGGAGTATTGAAAATGCCAATGGCATATCCCTTGGAAGATGCTAACAGCCACCCTCCATTTCACTCTTTCTACTCCCTTTTTGCTTCCCTTTAACCAAAAGTGACCACACATTCCTATTTAAGTCACCTCATTCTTTCATTGCTCTCATGACTACCAGCACACTTATAATATCCAGTCCTATCTTCTTGATCAAACCCTCTTAGCATTGCCACCCCTTTTATGTGAAGTTTTCGGGCTTTGCTCGGCTGCCGCCACCATGTTGCCAATGACTCCTGGCGGCATGTGGTGGCGTGTGGTGGCGTGTGGTGGCAACTGGCGATGGCACCACCTATCAGAAATTTTTCCAGGTGCACGAATGATCAAGTAAAATCCTATATATGCATATGGTAAGGAATGATCATTTTAAGGGTGGTGGCATGGTTTTATTACAAGGGCAACTTCTATCCTTTGGCATTTTCATCAGTTCCTTTGAGTTCTCTCTCCTTGATGTGGGGTGGCTTGAGAGTAGAATTGATGTACTTCTTGATTGTTAATAATATGTAAGAGGGCCTATCTTGGGCACAATTTTTCTTGTACTTGTCTGTGCTTTTCTTGGAATAAATCTGCCCCGTGGCTTTCCTACACTATCAGTTTTAATCTCACTTTTCTTAAGATCACAATGGTGGAGTCGAGTCTACGAGCATCTCTAGAAAATAATGAACTCTAGTTGCGTTGTATCAACTCGTCCCCTGTTGAACTAGGATGTATATGAAAGAATCCCTACTCGTTGTACAAGAATGTTGTCGGAATTGGAACATTTAGGGTTATTTCACGCTTCGCTTGTTTGCTAAATTGAATTAGAAAGTATTGAACTGTTGCTCTTTCCTTTTCAAATGTAATAATTAATACAAGAAAATTGTTTCCACGCGTTAAAATACACTTGGTGATTCTGACTGTCAAGGATTTACTATATTTAAAGATTTGACATCACTCAAATAGAAACTATATGCCATAAACTAAGGGTGTCGGCTCGCTCAATCGATTTGTTGAGTTGCATTGCCCACACGACCCGGCCTCTTGGTGGGGCTCGCTAGTCAACGAGATTTACAAGTGTTGCTCCACTTAAAATCCCTCCAAATAAATAGCATTATAAATTGAAATTTGAGCAAAGAGAGACAAATATTTGTGTTCAGACTTGCAGTTTTCTTTGGGCGATTATGGTTTCAAGAAAGTCCGTCTTTAGAAGTCTACTTCAATTTTCCACTATTATTAAAATACTAAAATTCATTCATAATAATTCAACTAGCCCGTAATAAATCATGACCAGATGAATCAAATATTAGGATCTTGAGACTGCCAAAATTTGCGACGATTGATAGACTATAATGGAATTTTGCAACCTACTACAAATTTGAGTAGTTGGATATAGTAAAAATTATATATCCCAACGAGGCTATTATTTAATTAGTTATATAAAGATAGTGGAATTAACATTCGTTTTAAGGAAAAATTCAAAAATACTATCCACGTTAATACTATATATATAGTATATCTAGTCTAAATTTATATTTTAATTTTATAGACAATCTAATTCGATGCATCAATAGTTGGATGGTCGACCATATCTTATAAAAGCGAATGGTTGTATCTCTTGATAACTCCTAAATTTTGAAACTTATAATACACTATGAATTAGGTTGGGTCTAGTGTGCAGTTCCTCAAAGTTTAGCACTTGTGTGCTATAGTGGACTTCTTTGTGAGGTTGGAAAGGGTATTGCTCGACTTTGAACGTTTGATTGCATAGTTAATTCTAACCAGTTAAAGTTAAACATTACTAATGCAGCGACGGAGTCAAACACTCTTCATCGTGGAGTCAAAAATAAATTTTTAAATAATGATTTTGAACATCACTCTTCTCTTAGACACTTGTTTCATCAATTTTGTGCTCTTCATTTATGATAATTCGTTTAAATTATTTTTCATAATTATTTGACGTGAAATTCAATAAATAGATGAATGCTAATCTATTCCAAATAATAATTTCAATCATAAAAACAAAATCAATTTCAATAGGTCAATGACAAAGTCCCAATATTGCATTTAGATCACAAAAGAAAACAACAAATCTCATAAAAATAAAATTCCCACAATGAATTCTAATATTCGAATAAAATTTAAAACCATCAAGTTAGGGCAAGTCATTACTTACCTTAGAAGTGAGATTGAGGTCAAAACTCGAAATTGGCACAAATGTCTTGAGAAACACAATTACCGAAATTACATGTTTACATTTTGAATTTTCATGATATTAGATGAACATATTCAAAATATACATCTAAATAGAAAATTAATAGAAGAGATAATAATACCGTAAAATTTTTAATTGAGTACTTAATTTAGCCTCTGTTTGACTCACGTTCTTTGAAAATACATTATTTTCATAATTCATTTTCAACCACACATTCTTCAATAAAATAATATTTTTCATCACATCAATAACATTTCTTTTCTTTTCAACCACATATTCCATATCATATCACTATTTAATATACATTTTCTTTTCAATAATATCCATTAAACACACCCTTAAATCAAAAAGCGCAAACCCATTTTTCTAACAAATAAGTCCACATAAATGCTCAATAATGCATGAATCCAAGCAAATACCTCAATGAAATTGAGAAAAATAAAAATGACATAACTAGGTTTTGAAGGAAAGAATGAGATTTGAGGCTCGAGGAAAGTTGGAAGGAGAAAATTTGAAGTAAAATTCGTGGAAACAAGGAAAATGGGTAAAGGAAAATTTTAAAAAGAAAAGTCAAAAAGTTTTCGCGGGGTCAGCTGACCCCACATGCACCCATATGCACCCGCCCCTAAACTCATGTATAGTTTCTCGAGCAGTCTTTAATCGTCCTCACGACTTATGTATAGTTCAAGGGCACGCTTTTATTGCCCTCACGACTAGAAACGTAGTTATAAAAGCTGGACCAAGCTTGTGAACGAATACTCTTAGCATGTCCCTATCCCACATCGAATAACCGATTTAATAATAAATAGGTGAATTGGAGCATTTTACCATCTTAATTTTATTCAACTTATCAATCCATAATTCTTTATTTTTGATTTGATTAGTTGATAAGTATATCTGCGTATTTATAGAACCAATTTATTGAACTCTTCAATTCCATAAAGAGAATTAGTTGAAAGGGCCAACTTGATTCAAACGTTCATTTATTACTATCAGTCATTTCAACATATTTTCAATATAGATAAATTATTCAACACGAGTATTTTTTAAATCATCAAATATAAAATACACCGACTATAAAATAAAAAGCAAAGCCCCGTAACTTTAACTATCTCAGTTATCATTTGATTCTTAACCTACGGTTCTCAAAATTGAAGCCTCGAATATTTCGAATGAAATGAACAATGGATATGGAAAGTATGATGAAGAATTTGGAGAGCAAAAGGTCGATTCAGATGTTGAATTTAATCGTCAACCTTGGGATGTTGTTTCATGTGCAAATTGTTAATTTTCAATTGTGATGCAAATATATCCTTAAACACACTTAAACGATCGTCAATAATAATATCAACTCAATAGTGATTCATACAATTTAAATTTTCGAATCAGTAACCATGTCAAACAAAGAACATAATAGTCCAATATGAGCACTTAGAACATTTCAATCCAATCCATTTGCAAGTAGTGTTTCAACGAGTTTATTAATCATCTTTTGATTGATTGGTCCAAGTTTATCGACAAAAAGTGAAAATAATTGATTACAAATATTTTAAGCTCTTAAATGAAATTTAATAATTTATTGTGGAGAAACTCAATTAACAAATCTTAAAATATTTTATCAGTCTTCCAGCTCTTCAACCATGACTAGTATGATTTTGTCCATGGACTTCCCCATCGAATCTATTATGTCATAAATGCGATTATAGAATAACTGATGCGCTTTTAGTTGAAATTGGAGAGAAATGGAGTGATCGCTGCAGTAGAGACTCAGAGTCCGGTACCAGGAGCCGAGCCGTTATACAGTAGGACTGCAGTAAGCATTTCAGCCCTAAAATAATATTTTCAGTGGAAGAATCTCTCTCTATCTTGTTTCCTTTATCCCTCACTCTCGAGGGTTTCTCTCTTTCTCTCTGTACCAAAAATAATATTAAACCCTCTTAATTCCATTTGGTTCACAGATCCATAATCCAAACTCGTTTACTGCTTTCTAAATCCAGCAGTGGATTTAGAGAACTAAGTCGCAGTAGTGAATTAAGTCGAGGAACGACAATCAGTGATGAAGCCCGAAATAGGTTTTGAAGTAGAATTCTCGGCTCAAATTGATGGATCTGTACCTGAATCCGGATTCGGGGATGTTAGCGATCAGTCAGACGAGGCTCGGCCCGATTCGAACGGGTCGGATCAGTGCTATATGAGTAGGGTTCGGCCGAGCGAAGCGAACGGATATGCTGTTTATGCAAGGAATAAGAGGTTGAAGAGCAGCGGAAGCAAAAGCCAGAGGAGGATTGGGTATTTCGATAAAATCCAGGGACGTTTTGGAAATTCGTATGGAGATGTAGAAGCTGTGAGTTCAAATGTTGGAGTTGCAAGTCTTGGAAGTGATTTAGTGAATGCAGGTGGAGTTGCGGGTTGTTTAGAGGTGTCGGGATTTAAAGGAGGTGATGTTGAGAACGAAATGTTGGAGATTGAAGTGAAAGAGGAACCTATGTCAGAAGTGGCAAGGAGTGACTTGCCTAGAAGATTTACACGGTCGGCCTTGAAATTGAATGCTGATAGTTCGGAAACGGAAAGTGAAAATTTGGGAGAATTACAGGATGCAGTGGTTTTGGACTCTGAGAGATTAGAGAATGGGGATTTGAGTGGGTTGGGCACTTCGGCTAAGAAGATGGAAATGAAGATGTCTAAGAAAATTGTAGTAAAAGGGAGGCCGACAACTGTCAGGGAGCTTTTTGAGACTGGGTTGCTGGAAGGGTATCCAGTTTTCTACAATGGTGGCAAGAGGGTATGCTTATTTATTAGTTTGTGCAAAATGAAATAGGAGATCTTATTTGAGTATTTTCGCAGCATCTTGGAAACCTTTTTGTGATTTCATGATGCACTCAGGAATTAACATATAATTGTTGCAATTCATATGATAGCTTTAACTAAAAAAATGACTAACAAGTATGCGTCTGCATGTGCCTGGACAGAGTGAATACCATCAAGCGTCCCCCCCCCCCCCCCCCCCCCCCCACACCCAAAAAAAAAAAAGGAAAAAAAAAATGACTAACAAGTATGCGTCTGCATGTGCCTGGACAGAGTGAATACCATCAAGCGTCCCCCCCCCCCCACCCCCTCCCCCACACCCAAAAAAAAAAAAGGAAGAAAACTAAAAAGAAAAACTTTCCATTCCAGTTGCTAACAGAATAAGCAAAAAGAAAATTTCCATCCTGATGCTAGTCATGAAAGAAGCATTCAAACATTTGATTTGCTACTAAAACTGCTTTTCCACTCACTCTGGTTTAAGTTATGGGTTTATGATGAATCAAATTTTGACACTAGAATATGCATAACAGCTTAGTTCCATAGCTATGCAAATATGAACAGAGGTTTAATAGTACTTTAAGAATAAAATCCAAGGACTTCATATATTGAACTATATAACTGCTGATGATTATGTGCATAAACAATATTTGTTTGATAAAACATGGAAAATGGACATTATCTTTTACAAATTGAGAAATCAAGGGAACAGGCATTTGTTTGAAACATATGCATGCTTGTGTGCTATTTGTTTGATAAAACGTGGAAGATGGACATTATCTTGTACAAATTCAGAAATCAGGGGAAGAGGGATTTGTTTGAAATTTCTGTATGCTTGTGTGAGATTGTAAGAGAGTCATGGAATGGGAGATTGGTTGTAATTAATTTTCATTTTTGTGTTTGTTTTTTAACATGCTGTTTTTGGTAAAAAAATTATGTTTAACACTGGTGAGGGTTTCCCCTAGCTTATATTTGATGAAACTATTCAATTATTATTGTTTAATTGAAAATTTTCATTTTAAACTTGAGTTTTAACACATTACCTTCATTTTAGGGATTCCCACTACGGGGAACTATAAAAGACGCTGGAATTCTATGTTCTTGCAGTTTGTGCAGGGGAGCTAAGGTGGGTTCTAATTCTTAACGAGTTGGTTTGGTCAACCCATCATGGTTTTAACACTTATTTATTGTGTTAATATCAAGCGCATGACTAAGTTTCTTGCATCTTGATATTTATAGGTAGTCCCGCCTTGTCAATTTGAGATCCATGCTTGTAAATCATATAGGCGAGCATCGCAGTATATTTGCTTAGAGAATGGTAAAAGTCTCCTTGATGTGGTGAAGGAATGTCGAAAATCTTCTTTAAAGACGCTAGAAGAAACAATTCAGAACTTTATAGGGCCTATGCCTGAGAAGGAATCCGTCACTTGTCAGAATTGTTCAGGTGAGCTTGCTTTTATTTACTTGATCTTCTTGAATGTTTTACTGCGATCACATTTAGAAGACAGCTTGGTGTCATCAATTTCTAGGGTTATTTCTTGCAACATCAGCTGGAAAGATGGAGCAACTCTGTGATTCATGTATGATTATCCTGAACTCAGAAGCTGATACAGAATGCGTGAAATCTAGGTACTCAATCATTAATTATAATTGCTTGAACAGTGTCTCATGTTTCTGATTTGAACTCTTGTTGTTTGGCTCATGAACAGCTCAGCTTCTCCACATATTTGTGAATGGCTGAAATATTTTTCCCCGTTTTAGCTTTATTTGAAGATTTGTGCGCTAATAAATTTGGGGATTCTGACCTTGTTGAGTTTTTTTTTTTCATGCTATTTGTGATTTGATGCATAAGCACAGCATTAGTAAGCACCAGATTAGTCACGTGGTCCACATAGCATTGAAGTAAGATCTGGGACCAACTAATAACCTGTTTGGGCTCCAGTAACAATGGGTTTTGGGAAATTGATTTTGGAATAGTATTTTTTGGAGAATGTGTGGTTAAAAAATAATGTGAAGTTTTGGGTTTACGTGCACATATTGTTTTATTGAAAAATGTGTGGTTAAAAATAAGAGAGAGAAAAAAGCATTTCCAAAAAAATGGAGCCCAAACAGGGGCTAAAGCATCTCATGTGCTTGCTAGAACTGCAGACTTTAGTACTTATCTTACAAAATCTTCCATGTGATTATACGCCCCCCTTGGGCAAATGTTTCCCAGTGATTTTTTTCTTATGGATTCTAGACTCTGCTAGAGGACTGTTGGTGCGGAAGCATTCTGTGAAATTCTTATAATAAGAATAATGTAATAAATAAGAACAATATTTGAACAATCATGTTTTTGTATATATTGAATAATAATTGATTGTTGTTGAAAAATGTACAATGCCATTATATTTATAGGCAAAACTATTCATTGATCCTATTAATATAAGGAAACTAAATTATAAAAGAAAATAAACTAAAATCCTAATATAATTAGAAATCATAGTCTAATCAATAAAGAAAAGAAATTATATTCTAAACAAAATATTAGAATAAGAAGATAAAACTTACTGCAACTAGATATCTTATTATAAATATATAATCTTAATCCTATTTACAATAGGATTGTCCTACATCAACTATGTAGTCACGATATGTTCTCAGTCTATTGTTGAGATATCTACGCAGATTTAATTTCAACTTAAGTTATCTGTATGATAATAGTCTTTACTTCACATACTAACTTATACCATTTGAGTTCTTATGAGGCGTTATGTTTATCAATTTAGAAGGTTATAAATTGTAATTATGTTACAGATTTATACTTCTTGATCAAATTAGAGTTTGTTTTGGCATCTTTCAGGCCTTTGGAGCCACTTCTGGGCTTAATATCACTTGAAAGTGGCGAAGTGCGTATCGCTCCCAGGAAAAAAGGCCGTCGAGGAAGGAAAAAGAGAAAGTTTGTATCTTATTTTCTGTTACTCTTGCTGCTTGATCACATTTCCCTGCAACTGGAGTACCAAGGGAACTATGATTATGACGTTGTTTCCCTTTCTCAGGCATTCAGAATTGACCTCTAATGTAAAGTCTCCAGGAAGATCTTCAGTGCGTCTTTCATCAAGAAATGCGAACCATTGGAAGTTAAAAAATAAGTTGGTTATTTTGCCTAATTTCTTTTACTCTTTAGTGAGATTACTTGCACTAGAAAAATTGACCATTTTTGCCTGTAGTCTGTAGAATCTTTTCCCTCTCTGATATGTTTCTGTTTGACTTATTAAGGTTGTCACAATCAGCTTCTGCCCTAAATTCACCCGGAAGTGCTTTAGTGAGGAATTTGGAACCAACTGCTGATCTAAATTCAAATAGTAGTACTTCCTTGCACTGCTCACCAAAGAATAAGACCACAAGGAAGACGTTGAAGTTGGTGTATATATCTGTTCTTGATACATTTCTATTTGCACTTTGATTAAATTTTGTATATTCTCATCATTTGTTTGATTTTCCATTTTTAGGTCATCAGATTCCGTCTCGTACTCCAACTCTCTGAAAAGTACATCCACATCTGTCTCTGCACAAACTAAGGCTTCATGGAAGATAACAAAAAAGTTGGCACAATTGACTCAGATCTTACCTTATACAATACTTCATGTTATTTTTATTTCCTTTTACTTCGACACGTTATGAAATATCATGGTTTCTGATAATCTTTTATACAGAGACCAGAGGATGCACAAGCTGGTTTTTGAAGATGGTGGATTGCCTGATGGTACTGAAGTAGCTTACTACTCTCATGGAAAGGTAGTCAAAAAATTCTCAAATAATTCTACATGCAGTATGTTCTTCCTACAGTTTCAGTAATGTAATTTTCTGCTGTCCATTGGCAGAAATTGCGTGATGGTTATAAAATGGGATCGGGAATAGTTTGCCATTGCTGCAACGTCCTGGTATAATTCTTCATTCTTAGTTTCAGATTCCCTAATGTTCAAGCAGATGTATTTACCCTGTTCATCTCTTATGAACAGGTCAGTCCATCTCAGTTTGAAGCTCATGCTGGTTGGGCCTCTCGTAGGAAGCCGTTAGTATCTCTCAAACATCGGCAGTTTTTAACAGCCTTTTTATGCTTACATTTAAAGACCTGATGTTGCATGTGTTTGATGCAGTTATATGTACATCTATACATCAAATGGGGTGTCTCTACATGAATTTGCCATTTCTCTATCGAAAGGTCGGAAATATTCAGCAAAAGATAATGATGACTTGTGCATCATATGCGCAGATGGTGGGAAACTTGTGCTTTGTGATGGATGTCCAAGAGCCTTTCACAAAGGTGAATTTTAAATTTATATTCAGGTTGATGTAGATATGTTTTTTTCTTGATCACCTTTCCAATTGAACCTTTTCATGTTGTTTCTTGAGATTCTTCCTTTTCCTTTTCATCTTTTTGATTCTTGTCAGCGACTGCTTCTGTGTTTATATTGTTTTCATTAACTACTTACCCCATTTCATTCTTGACGGGTTTGATTATGGCCGACGGGACCCGAACCGAACCGAGCCGAATCGAGTGGTTCTTAAATTAAATACCCGAATGGGTATCTAAATCGAGAATTGACGAGTTCGGTTCGGTTCTTGGTTCTAGACCTAGAACCGAATCGAATAAGAATCGAGTCTTTCTAATTTTTTTTATCTTAAATAAGTTAAATTATTTTATTTTTTTAAATGAATTTGCTACCTAATTAATTTAGCTCAAACTTAAAATGTGATTTTACCATTTTTAATTTTCTGTTTATCCCAACTTAATCAAATTGACATATGTTTTATCTAAATCTCTTATTCTACCGTAGTGTCGTTTCCGTCGTTCTATTATTGTGAACTCGTTATCTTCCTCTTCTTGTAATTTTAACAATCAAATCTATGAAGAACTCAACAAAGAAATGTACAAAAGATATAACCATATTGGACTACGTTATTTTGTAAGAGTTAAGATTGAACATGTCATAGTCGAATTAACGTAGTATTGTTGTAAATATAAAAAAATTAATTATTGTACGGACCCGGGAACTGAATTGAACCGAATGGTACCGAACCCGAACGGTTCTATAATTAAATTTGGACCCAACGGTATACCCGAAAATTTCGGTTCAGTTCAGTTTTCAACCATGTCCAGCCCTAGAGGGTGTTTGGTGGGGATCAAAATTAGATTTTTAGTAGATTTTGATAGAAGTTTTTGAAATGTGTGGTTGAAAAGTTGTGGGACCCATGAAAGATGTGGTTGATATTGAATGTTTGACTTTGACTTGGATTAAAATGGTATATATTGTTTTGTCAAATAGTGGTATACCAATATATTGGCAATTTTGATCAGTGTCATTGGATTGATGTGCCATATCCTCATGGTGAATTTTGAGTGGGCTATATCTTCCCCCTTTCCTCTCTGGGCACCCTGTTTTCTTTCCTTAAATAATTGTTCCACGTCTACCTGTTTATATGAATTAAGTTTAATGGATGTAGGGATATTTGTGTTTACATTGTAATGGTGATATGCTTACGTACTATTTTGACATGCAAGCACGCTTTTGCTCTTATGTTGAGTGTGAATGTTTAGGAGATGAAGGTTTAAGCTCTGGAAGAATATAATGTCCACAAGTAACGATTGAACTGTTGGCTTTGTTCTTTGTCTAAATGATGACTGCTTCTCTAGTAGTAGGCAATGCTTTTTATAGACTAATTAAATTACTGTTGCATTATTAGTATCTTTAAATTTCTTATATCTTGCATTAGCCCTTGTTTAGTACACATTAAAATTTTCATTTTCATTCTTCTACTCATTTTCAACCACACACTATTTAATAAAATAATATTTTTCATTACATCAATAACTTTTCATTCTTTTTCAACCACATATTCTCCATCAATTTACTATTTCAGAATGCATTCTTTTAAAATAATATGGCTCAAATACACCCTTATTAGTACTTGGAAATTTCTTCGAGCACACTTTCCCTAAGAAACAGGGATTCGGAACATAATTCAAATATGATATGATATGGATGCGTCGATATAGCTTTTTAAAAAGAATTAGGATGCAGATACGTTTATTAGAAGTTTTAATACCATTATTTATTTTCAATAATAAAATTATAGTTTTTAATTATTGACAAAATTTTATATATACTAAGCCCTTGTTTGTTCCCAATTATTTCCAAACTACATTTTTCTCTCTCTTATTTGCAATCACATTTTTCAATAAAATAATATTACACACAAACCCAAAAATTTTCTTTATAATTAAACTACACTATCTCCATCAAATCACTATTTTAAAGACGTTCTTGTCAAAAAAGGGGCTCAAACAGTATAAAAGTTTTAATATTATTATATATTTCCAATAATGAAATTATAGTTGTCAGCTATGAACACACAATTTTTTATGTATTAAAAGATTTAATACTATTGCTATTTCCAAAAATAAAATTTTAATTGTCAATTAATTTATAATTCTAGTTGTCACTTATTTAATACTATACCCCTATTTGGTGTACGTTAAAATTATATTTTTAGTATATTTTGATAAAAGTTGATGAATTAAATGGTTGAAAAGTTGTGGATTCAATTAAATGTATGGTTTGATGAGCAAAATCAATTTTTGACTTTGATATGGGTTATATATATTTCCAATAACAGGTGTAAATTGTGTAGTTATATATATTATCTTAAAATACGTTACTTCCTTTGAAATTTTTAATTAATAAATATTATATATTTTTAATAAGTTATTGATGATGATGATGATGATGATGATGATGACGATAATAATAGTTAACTATTAAATAAAAATACTTTGTCATCTATTGTCAATAATAATGAGTTTCAAAAGAGTTTTAAACTAATTAAAATTTTATTTTCCATGTATCATAACATGCCCGATACGTATCGGAAATTTAAAAAATATAAAATTTAAAAAATATAAAAAAACTTGTATTTAGTACATATTAGAGAGTATCCAAACACATCCAAGCTTGGATACATTTCGGATACGGATACGCAATAGTTTTATAATTATTAGTGCTTCTTAGCTCTTTCCTTATTTGAGGTTCAAAATTGCAATGCTGTGAGTGAGATGCATCCACCAGCTACTCTGATTAGCTTTTACTCGTCATCTTTTGTTTTGATTGATTTATTGCCCTTCTACCCTTGTCATTTGTCATCTCACCTTGCAGAATGTGCATCCCTGCAAAGTATCCCTCGTGGCAGATGGTACTGCACGTACTGTCAAAATATGTTCCTGAGGGAGAGATTTGTTGAACACAATGCCAATGCTGTTGCAGCTGGAAGAGTGTCAGGTATCAATCCGATAGAGCAGATAACGAACCGTTGCATCCGTATTGTTAAGAACCCTGAAGAAGCTGAAGTGATAGCATGTGTAATTTGCAGGTATTATATAAAAATTATAAAAAATTCATTGTTTCCATCTATCTGTGATGTTATTTTGATTAAAATTGGATAGATATCACCCTAGTTAATACTGTCGTATGTTATTACGTGAACTTGTTTTCTATGCAGGGGCTACGACTTTAGTAAATCTGGTTTTGGTCCACGCACTGTTATACTTTGTGATCAGGTACTCTTCCTTTTCTCGTCATAACTTTTCTTTTTAACGAAGTGGCATAGATTTGGAGAACCACACTAAATATTTACCACCTTTTTGTAGTGTGAGAAAGAATATCATGTGGGCTGTCTGAAAAAATGCAAGATGGCTGATCTAAAGGTGTGCAAGTGCAATTAAAGTAATTTTTCCTTGTTTAATATAGATGAGCTACTCATCATCTTTCTGGATCTGAAATTGATGCACCTTTGCTACAGGAACTCCCGAAAGGAAAATGGTTCTGTTCTGTGGATTGCAAGAGGATTTATTCTGCATTGCAGGATTTGCTGAATGATGGGGAAGAGAAACTTCCTGACCCTTCCTTGGATGTTATAAAGAAGAAGCATGAGGGAAAATGTTCTGATGCTGGTGATGACTTCGATGTGAGATGGAGGCTTTTGAATGGGAAAATTGCTACTCGTGAAACCAGAGTGTTGCTGTCACAGGCTGTAGCTATATTTCATGTAAGCATTGACAAGCCAGATTTTGATGTTTACTCTCTATTTGTTTTTTTTTTTTGGCTGCAGAATATGATAATTGACTTGCTTTTGGGTTCAGTGGCTAATGGGCATCTTAGAGCTCTCAAGTTTGCAGGATGTTTGTTCTTTATATGCATACATTTTTATGAGCTTAGCCAAGTATTTAGTTAAATGAAATCAAACTTGCACAAGTTATGAAATGGTGGCAGCACTAATATTGCACAGATTCAGGATATTGGTAAGTATGTATGAGAAATCATTTGTACAGATGTTGATGCACATATGTATGAGACTTTCAGCTGTCAAATGGGGTTCTGAAAATGGTTCAAGTTTTTCCCAACTTCCCATGAATTTCTTTCCCATGATTTCGAATTCATTTTCCTCTCATTTACTGCTTTTGCATCCATATATTTTGATGATAATTTATTTATTTAGTTTTTTGCTGATTGAAGTGGATATTGTTAATTCTGACTTGACCTTATTTACATTGTTTGTAGTTCTAGCTTGGAAGTCATCCTAATGAGCCTTTTTCTTTTACTCTGGAATCTCTCAAGTGAAGTTGGCATTATTGAATTGTTTGACTTGTCTTTCAGGATTGTTTTGACCCAATTGTTGACTCAGAAACTGGACGTGACTTCATTCCATCTATGGTTTATGGGTAAGCATGAATTCTTCTGCACTTTGTCAAGCACGGCAGTTTTCTTGCCTATGTTGTTCCATCATGATTTCTTACTCTCTCTCTCAGAAGGAATATAAGGGGACAAGACTTTGGTGGAATGTATTGTGCAATATTGACAGTGAAGTAAGAAACATTTTTCCAATCCATGCTAATATAATTTTTATGTTGCTGAGTATGTTCTCTGTTAAACAGTTTATTTTTCTGATCTTGTAGCTCAACAGTTGTATCGGCAGGAATCCTTCGGATTTTCGGTCAAGAAATAGCTGAACTCCCATTAGTTGCAACACGCCTTGGTAATCATGGGAAGGTAAGTTATTTTGTGGCTCATCAAGGATACTTGTTATGATGTAAGTAAATTTATGCAAGGAGACGTCTTTTGTAATAGAAACTAAAACCAAGTAATCACTGCTTTATGAGAAGATCACAGACTGCATGTTTTATTGATAATTATTTGCTGCAAATTCACACTTCCTCATAAATGATGAAGAATGGAAGTCATTTTTTTTGATATGGAATTCTTTATTCCTCTGTCAAATGTGCAATACAATTTTCCAAGGGGAGAGGTGTTATTCCTGATAATGGTGCACATTTTTTTCTTTTGATGGATCTAGTTATCTGGGAATTTGTGTTTATTTTCTTCTTTTTTTATTACCTTGTCCTGTTCTTAATAGTCTTTTATTTTTTTTTTTTTGACATCTTAAGAGATTTCTAGATTTCTCATAGCTATGTAATTTTTTATGTAACAGATTTTTGGCTCATGCAACTGATTTTAAAGATTTATGAGTGTATATCGAAGATTTATGAGGGTTCTCTCAACATTTTTATGGGTCTCAAATTGAATTTATTTTGCCTCATGAAGCTATCCACTGTCTTTTTCTCCATATTACAACTAAAGAATAAAGAAAGCCTGAAGACTTTTTATTATTAATTTCATAATAGAGTAGTAGGGCTGTAGAAAAAAATTAACAAGCCCATGTCTTTCTGACTATCTTCCGTATTTTTCTATGCCCTCAATTTACCTAACTGGCAAATATGAGGGCAGAGTAAATTCACGTTTTTCCTTTGTGTGCTCTTCCTACGTGTGGAAGGCCTCATCTTGGAAATATGATGTTGATTCACATTAAAATGTACTCTGTTGAGCATGGGCTGCGACTAAGAGGAAGGTTGAAATTGGATAATACCGTGTTGAAAATATTAGCGGATAAAGTGTAGTGAAGAAATAGTAAATATCTTAAAAAAAAGCATTTTTAGTATATTATGCAAGCCTCCCCAATTTTGCTAATATTGTGCACTATGTTATGCTTCTCAGTCACCTTCTCGTGTGATGAAATTTCTGTGATAATTGTCAATTTCATTTTAAAAAATTCGCTGCTGCCATCTTCCGTCTGTGAAGCATTCGTTTTGCATCTTTCTTACCCATTTGTGCAGGGATACTTCCAAACCCTGTTCTACTGCATCCAGAATTTGCTGTCTTTTTTGAACGTTAGAAGCTTTGTTCTTCCGGCTGCAGATGAGGCAAAGTCAATATGGACAGAGAAGTTCGGATTCAAAAATATACCACCAGAGCAGGTGTGTGAATGTGGATATTAAACAGCAACCTGTCCCACCCCTTACCCCTTTCAGTTCCAAAAGAAGGGGAAACTAAAAGCACAACAATAATTAGAGCAGTTTTCACTTATTTGATAAGTTGCTCATGATTTATCATTTTGTCTTGCAGCTTTTTAATTATAGAAGGATATGTTGGCAAATGATAAGCTTCAAGGGAACATCTATGTTAGAAAAATCAGTTCCAAAATGTCTTAGTATTAATCAAGATGAAGCAGATTCTGAAATGTCCCTGCGGTGATTAGCCAAATGAAGCCATTTTCTTTGCGGCTTTATAGGCTGATGTAAATGGGTTTTTTATTTGTTTACATCTGTACAAGCTTTCAGGGCCGAATCAGAAGTTGTGGATTAGCGTTAGATGTTAGCAGAAAAGGAATAGGGAACACCTTGAGGTTTTTCATATTGCTGGAAAATGGTTGTGAATTGTAAAAAGTTCAGTAGCTTATTATTGGCATAATTTAGGGCAAGGTTTTCAATCTATTATTTTCCATTTTCGGTATTTATTTTTCTTGTAAATAATTATTTTGAAGAAACCCACTTCTGTTACTGAGGTACGTGTTTACTCTCTGTCATTTCTTTTGAACGTGAATGTGTATATGCCATATAAGATCGATATGGACTCCAACTACATGACAACTGATGTTATTAGTTCTTTCTTTATGGCTGCCTCGAGAAGCAGCTTTTTCTCTAATAAACTTTTATGAGAAATTCTCTTGAATGTGTAAGATGGTAGATGATGATCAGGAATGTTCATGTGGAGTGTGAGTTGTATGAATCTCCATTAAGCTTATCGATTACTGTTACAAAAATGATTTCATGCTACTTGGTAACATTGATGGCTGATGAACATTTTGTAATAATTCATACTTCTGATGAGTTTTGGAAAAGAGTCACGCACTGGTATTTAGTATGCAGTACTGTACTTGTACCAAACACGTCCTAAATGTTTGTCTGAGTGAGCTTGTAAATGTACTAATAGATCCTTTGTACATTAGAGGAAACGAGAGACAAGTAGAATTACTTGCATCTGGTCTAAGAAAAGAAATTGTACATGTTCATAAAACTTAATCCCCGGCGTGGAAGGATTGCTCTACGATGTCCTGAATTAGAGCTGATATATTGGAGTGTGCAGCTCCACCAGATTCCATTGCACTCCGTGAGATTGTCTCGAGCTCTCTGGCTCTGTTTCTTCTCTTTTCACCTTCTTCCGCTTCATCCATAAGCTGTTCTACAGCACTTTTAATATGGTCTTTCTTCACGAGCACTCCAACTTTCTCCTCGTCTCCCCATCTAACTGGGAGCTCGACTCCTACTCGAACGCCAATCCTCAGAATTTCCACAATAAGTTTCTCATTGAAGAATTGTTCTGCAAACATGGGCCATGTTATCATTGGCACTCCAGAGCACACCCCTTCTATTGTTGAGTTCCAACCACAGTGTGTTATGAACCCTTTTACTGCAGGATGTGATAAGATAAGAATTTGAGGGGCCCAACCTTTGATCAAAAGTCCCCTCCTTTCAATCCTCTCCTCAAATTTCTCCTCCAATAACCATTTCTCTAACTCTGGAAATCTTTCTCCTGTCTTTATAACCCAAATAAATGGACGTTTTGATGCTTCCAAACCTAGCCCGAGTTCTATTAGTTGCGATGGAACTAGACGACACTGGCTGCCAAGGCACACGTAAAGAACAGACTCCGTTTTCTTGGAATCAAGCCATTCCAACAACTTTGTTTCATCGGTTGAAGCTTTATTCCCTCTCTCAAACTTGTCCAAGATATCCCTATTGCATAGAGAAACCGGACCGATACACCATACCTTTTTGTTGATAGCCTTGCTGTATTCTTCCACACAACCATGCTCCAATTCTTGGAAAGTATTCACCACCACCCCATAAGCACTCGATTCAGCCTCTTGCATTTCGTCCCTAATATCATCCAAATCCGGCAAAGTGACAAATGCTCCCGGTAACTGAGCTTTTNCTCCAATTCTTGGAAAGTATTCACCACCACCCCATAAGCACTCGATTCAGCCTCTTGCATTTCGTCCCTAATATCATCCAAATCCGGCAAAGTGACAAATGCTCCCGGTAACTGAGCTTTTGCTATTTCAACCCGCATGGGAATTCCAGGAATCACAAAGGGTTCTAAATCAGCTTTTACAGAAAGATGAGGTTTGTACAATTTCACATAATGGGAACATAGGAGTGAAAAGCAGCACATCCCATGAAAAACGAGCCGGGGTACCTTAAACTTATTGGCCATTTGAGATGTCCAAGAAAGGCTCTTATCAGAAATTATGCAACTTGGAGGAAGATCGTGTTGCTGTAAGTACCGTTCCAATGGATGTTGTAGCTTATTCAGTCCACGGAAGAAATTCCTTATGAGGTTCCTCGAGGGGACGCTGTCAAGATTCTCACACCCCAGTGGCAATCCTACTTCTTCACAGGGAAATGGAATTTCTATTAGATTAACATGCAACCCTGTAGCTTGAGCGCGGCGAATACTACCGGCAAACCTGTACGCGTTGTGTGGGGTGGTGACTAAGCTTGAGACCACTCCATGCTCAGCTAATAACCTGGCCATATCTATCATGGGGATCATGTGGCCTTGAGCCAATAATGGGACGAACACAAAGTGAAGTCTCCGTGGATTAGCTGCCATGGTTTCGGAAAATTTTCTGGGATATACTTAACCGAGATCTAAGAATTTTGCATTTTTATAGTTGAAGTCTTTTAAAGTTAGCTTGATTGGTTCTAAATTTGGATGTTCCCAAGTGTAAAAACATTGTAGTGGAGCCACAATTGGTGCACTTTGCTGCCGTTTTACTGCATGGTTTGGTTGAAGTTTGATCTAGTCAATTCAAACGTGCATACTGGGACGAACTCTGCACAAACTGTGACCAGTTGCCCGACTTTCACCATTTCATTGATTGAGGCAAAACTTACTAAAGACTGAGTCAATTGTACCCAATAAGTTTTTCTCACCACTTATGAATTATTTTTAAAAAAATTTGTAGCACGGCGTTGTACTTTTTCGAAATATGTGTGTAATGTTCAGCTTCAATGGTGAGAAAAGTATATTCATCAATTTGTACTAAATTGAAGAGTGCAAACAATGATTAGTGGCAGAATACAGACAAAGTCAATCACGGTCCACCTACTGAGTCTTTTATTTTGTATGGAGTAAAAAAAATTTCTCGCCCAACAAAAACGGCAATTTATTATGTGGAGCAAATCATGTGGGGGATGGATATGTTGGTTGATGACTAATACATAGTGGCATATCCCATCCACTTACTATTGTTGTCCGGGAACTTGACTCAATCATGATGCAAGCCCCTGTTGATTGATGTGTCTTATCCTACTTTATATGAATAATGCTATTCAATCATTGTTGTTTAGTAACAGGTGTACGCGATATCACGGTACCATCACATTTTTCAATAAAATTTAATACATTTTATGCACTGGACAATTTGACAACGACTTCACTATCATATAAATTGATGTTAAACACCACTAGGATCACATTATATAGATACCATCAAGGGGCTCTATCCAATATCTATTATTCTATTTGAAATAGTCAAGTGAATTTAGAATTGTGGAATTTGGTCTTGGATGGAAATGAGTGTGGGAAATATAGTTTTCTTTCTCTGTTCTTTTTCCCGTTGGATTATTATTACCATCATACTTGGTGTACAATCTGAATGATAACTTTATTTACAGAATGCTACATGGCATTATATCATTTGACAATTGACAATTTAAACAAAAAGTTATTTTTGCAGCCTACTATTTTTTGCCAAAACACCACATTGTTATCAACATTGTCATCCTAGGTTGTAAAATATCAAAATCCTTACTATTATGTTGGGAGTGTGTTATAGAAGTTGAAAGTTAGATATTCAAGTGATAAGAAAGATAATTGGGATTTTTTATTCTTTAGTTAAGGAACTCATGTAGCTATATTTAGCTCATATAGGTGGGGGTCGAAATCAGATTTTTAGTAGATTTTGATAAAAATAAATGAAATGTATAATTGAAAAATTGTAGTTCCCATAAAATATGTGGTTTAAATTAATTGTTAATTTTGACTTAAATTAAAATGTAAATTTTAATTCATAATAAACATGGACTTAAATGCATTCATACGTATATAAACGCATGAGTTTTGCATCATGTACAGGTGCAAAACAAACAAAACACTCACACACGGTGAGGCCGTGCATTTGTTTTTTAAATACACGATGGGGCCTGTGCATTGTGAGTATTCTGGTGAATTTATGTGAAAATCTTTCTGTACGTGGGGAATTATTCTAAGCGCGTGTAGGTAGGAGAAAGGTATATATTTTGATTCCTACCAGATTAAGACTTAAATGCGTATACGCACTTATATAAACGCGTGTAGGTGGAGATAGGTGACTAAGATGTTTGAATTCCAAGTCATACAATTGATGGATGTACAGCGTTACAAATTGTGCGACTTTTGATTTTTGGTAATGTGAACAAATGAGCCGAAACTTCATATTGGAATACACGTCAGATGCTTTTTTTTTTTATTTTTTTTTGCACATTCGAGGGGTCAATGCATGTGTCTCACGAAAATAAACCAAATTAAACGCCTTTTATTTTCCCTTTATTTTTTTTTTTTTTGAAATATTGTACAACATGAAACATACAACATTAGTTGTTTGGACAATATGAGTTGGACTAAGATCCCGTATGGCATGATAATCAATTGTATCTCTATCAATTGTAAGTCAAATGTTTTTTCTAAGAGTTAAATAAATATTTTTATTAATAAGTTAAGTTGAAAATAAATAATTTACTTATTTTGATAGTAATACAAGAGTTAATTTTTTATAAAAAATAAAAAAGAATTTTATATATGTGAATAAAAAAGTTACTTATAGGTAATTTTACTTTTTTAAATAATACACGTGGTTATCATACGCATCACGTTATAACTTTTGAACTTTTTTTTTTTTTTTACTATTATAATTGTCTTCTTCTAAAGGTATAGAGATATCGAAGATGATGAAGCTTAACAAGATGAAGAATCGAATAGAATAATTCAAACAGCCTACTTCAAATATCAAATAGAAAAATTCAAGGAGCATCTTCTTCCTTTCTTCCCCGCCCTTTTATGTGTTAGATTACACTTTAAGCTATTGAGAACAATATCTACTTTAAGTTTGGAAAAAAAATATGAAGTTTATAGTTTTATTATTCTTATGTGATTGTGTGTTTCTACTTCTTTATTATTATATATAAAAAATTAAAATTTAAAAAAAAAACAAAAAAATGATTTTCTTATTTATTGTGTGCTTGTGTGGGTTTGGTAGTCTTGCCGACAAATATATTTGGAATTATATATTAATTTATGAACTATGGATATATTA
>CAIGRP010120468.1:0-10365 GCA_903798385.1 Fraxinus cuspidata
ATGAAGTATAAACTTTAAAAATAGGGCTAGGTGTAATTTCCTCAAAAATTAATGTGGAAATTACACCCAATCAAATCTTTTAAGTTTCAATTTCAACTTTAGATTTAAAGTTTCTTATAACAATATCATATGATAATATTATTTTTAAATATTAATAATAATATTATAAAATTAAATAAATTAATCTACATACCCACCCCAACCACCTCCACCTCACCCAATTTCACACCCAAACCTTAGATTATTTACATCTCTTCTCTCTCTATTCTTTCTTCTCTCACTTTATCCAAGTCACAATCTCTTCTTGACAATCTATTCTCCACCATCGTGCAGCCTTTCTCCAGCGACTCATTTTCACCACCGCACGCAACGATGTGAGACACTGCTGAGCACAACATCACCCCGTTGCGTGCTGAGAGCAGTGGCGCCTCGCTACGTGCTGTGAGCATCACTATTGGTGGTTATCTAATATGGTTGTATGATCTATGGGTGGGTGATTTTCCTGTGGGTGATTTGTTGGTGGTTGTTTGTGGGTGGTGATAGCAGTGATTTTGCAGGTAGTGGTAGTGATGTCGTGTACCAATTGTTGTGGTAAGTAGTTTTCTGTGGGTGGTTGTTTGTGGTGGTGCAAGCGGTGGTGGTGGTTGTTCTATTAGTAGTGCAAGTTGTCGTGGTGCTGGTGATGGTGATGGTGAGGGAGCATGGCTTTTGGTTGTTGCCGATGGAAAGAGGATATGACTGGGATGGTGGTGATGTCGGTGGTGGTTGGGGAGTGGGGTAGAGTGAGGTGTGAAGAGTTTTTGTGACTAATTATTTGGGTGTTGTGAACAATAAATTGTTAATTTTGTGATCAGTTAATAATATGTGACCTAGAAGAATGTATGATTGTGACTCAGAATTTTATAAATTGTGACCAATTAGTTTGAAAACTTGTGTCGTGAAATAAGTTGTTAATTATGAAATTTTAATTTGTGATCGAGGAATAAATTGAAACCTACAAAATTTTTGATTTGTGACATAAATAAATTGTGATCTATAATTTTTTTATTTGTAACCGAAAAATAATTTTGACCATTAATTTGATTTTTTTAATTATTTTATAAATAAAATTTAATTAATATACGATTTTGAAATAATAAACATCGTTTCTTAAATGAGTCATACTTAATCTCGTACATATGAAATTTTCCCAAAATTAATTGGTTTGGGTTAGTTTGATTTTAAGGAAAATTACCACAAACATGATTTTTAAGTTTTTATTACAATAATCGGGTACAAAGATTTTTTTTATTTTATTTTTTTCCAAAGTATGTGAACCCCACCCCCACACCAAAAATAAAAAAATAAAAAAATTATGACTATATATGGTATGTTAATGTGATCTTTGCCTATTTAATTAATTAATAAGTCACAAAATTTTATCAAGTGATTACATATGTGACTACTTAAGTGATCATTTGATTTTGAAAGAATTTCACAAGGTTTTTAAATTTGAAAATATATCTTGTAACTATAGTAATTATGTATTTTTCTCTTGATTTTACACCCTATTTCGAGTTAATTTGGGATGAAAATTTCATTCAAATTGTATTGTTCGATTCAATTTTGAGTTGGTCCAAAAATCATAGGAACTTAGGGATGGCAAAATGGTTAGCCGGCTCGGGCTGCTCATGGCTCGACTCGCAAAAGCTCAAGACGAGCCGACTCGAGGCTCTGAATCACCCAGCTTAGGCTCGAGTCAAGCCCCCATTTTGAGGCAAAGTCTAGAGCCTGAGTTGGTCCATGTGGCTCGAGCCGAGCCCATTTAAAAAAAATTGAAAACAACAGCTTTAGTTTGTAAGAATGAAAAAAAATTAAAAAAATCAAACAAAGTAGCTTCCTGCACGTTGCAAGCAGCTATAAAATATTCTACCTACGATGATTCTAGTAGGTCCCAAGCCCGGATAAAAGAACAGTGTTTTAACTTTTATTTATAGTACATATAAATTGCACAAATTTTAAATTCTTTAATACAAAAATTTAGATTTGACACGAAGAAAAAAAAATCGAGCCAACTCGGCTCGCTAAGGCTCGAGCCAAAAGTTCGGGTGGAGCCTTAATTTTTTGGCCGAGCTTTTGCTCGGCTTAGCTCGTACCAAACAAAACTCGAACCTTTTTTACTCGAGCATAGCTCGAGCTTCGAATTTCGACTCGTGGATCGACTCGTTGACATGGCTAATACGAATTCAACACACTCTCACCCCTATATAGGAGTCCCCATTGGTGTGGTGAGTAGGTCAGAAATAGCCAACAAACTTTTACACCCGTCAATACACTTGTCCAATGCACTTTGAGTTCAAGTGATATTTACAAGCGGATGGAACAACCAATCTCCGAAAAAAAATTAAACAACTAATTTCATTTGATGAAAGGCATCACGAACAACAATCGAAATGAAAAATAGGCAAACGTTCATGCTATAGTACCGAAAACAAGTCAAGAGAAGACATGATGCGAGATACTTCATTCCTCTAGGAGAATTAAACAATAACCACAATGAACTTTACATAATGTAAAGTTAATAACTGATAGAATAAAAGCATTAAGAGTTGTAATCTGATTTTAGGCTCTGCCCAATCTGGAGAGAATCACGCATTCCACGATCTCTAAATTAAGTCCTGAGTTTTTTGCATGAATTAAACCATCACACACTGTCATGGCCTCAACTTTTTCAGCACTAAGTTGTCCTACCACCCTTTTAGCCACTGCAATCACCACCATTCGATCATCACGAATGACAACACTTGTAGTGTAGAATCCCCGTATCACCCCAAGAGAAAATTTCAAAATTTAAAACATGTTTGGGAAGTATTTATAAATGGTTTAAATTTATAATTATATAGAAACGAGTTGTCAACAAAAGATAGTACTTGTGAATCACTCGAAATATGTTAGAATTTGGAAGTGATCCGAATTCCTTGTTGAAGTAATTGAAGAATTTTAATTGAAGTGCACATTAAGATGAATTCAGTTTGGAATGCTATTCAAGTTGAAATTCTATTTGGAAGCCCTATTGGCAGTTGGAATTTGTATTGTATTTGAAGAGGTTGAAATTATGGACCAAGAAGAAAAGTCGCCGTATTTTCGCTAGCTGGCCGCTCGGGAAACACTTATAGGTTTTCTCCCGAGACTTGGTCGCTCTCCTGGCACTCGAGCGACGGACTTGTCGCTAGCTTATCGCTCGAGCAACACGGTTATCCGGCTCATGTCATTTTCGCGTTTTAACACGTTTTTGATATTTTACTTCAACTACACATCATCTATTAGAGTTTGGACGTCGTCTTACATAATTTCCTATAAATATTATGCTCTTCTATACAATTTTACAGTGTGAAAAAAATGATTACTAGCTTTTATGATCATTGTAATATTTATCCATCTTCATTATTTGTGGTACAATAAAATTTCTTAATTCCTCTACCGTATTTTTTTGTCTTCTTTTATTATTCTTTTGCTTGTGATTATATACTTCATATTTTTCCATATAACTTCAATATCTCAATCCGGTGGTTGGTTTCATAACAAGTGGTATCGAGCAATATGTGATCTCTGAATTCCCAATAATTGGTATGAGAGATTTTGGGCATAATTAACATAATAAGTGGTATCAGNTATCAAGTGGTATCGAGCAATATGTGATCTCTGAATTCCCAATAATTGGTATGAGAGATTTTGGGCATAATTAACATAATAAGTGGTATCAGATCCTAGGTTCAACAGTTCCACATGTGCGCAAGTTTGATTTGTTCAAGTTTTTTGTTCGTGATGGCTTCCATGAAGAATGACATTCCGCTTTTGAATCTGAACACTAGATTTTCGGTATGGCAAGTTAAGATGCCTGCAGTACTCGCACAACAGGATTTGGATGATGCGTTGCTGGAATTGACAAAATGCCCCCGACTTGAACAGCGGAGGAGAAATTATAGAAGGATAAGAAGACAGCTTCTCACATTCATCTTCTTCTATCGAATACCATGTTTCAGGATGTTTTGAAGAAAGGTTCAATAGCTGCTTTATGGTTGAAGTTGGAGCAATTGTGCATGACTAAAATTCCAACAAGTGAGTTGCATCTCAAGCATCGTTTATACTCTCGTCGAGTGGCAGAAAGATGATCATTGGAAGATCACCTAGCTGTATTTAAGGAGAAGTCGCTGATTTGAAAACTTTGGAAGTAAAGTATGATAAAGAAGATTTGGCCTTGATCATATTGTGTTTGTTGCCCACTTCGTTTTCTTCATTTAGATACACGATATTATGTAGTCGTGATACTTTCACCATAGATGAGGTGTATGATACTTTATTTTCAAAAGAGAAGATGAAGCATTTGGTGTCTGGGGCTAGAGATGGAGAAAGTATTGTTACTCATAGTGGTTTTGGAAGGGGTAGATTAAAGTCTAATTCAATAATCAGATTTGTAACTCCAGCAAGAAGAAGGGGCACATGAAAAAGAATTGTTAGAAATTGCAGAATAAAGAAATGTTGGCTAAAAGTCGATATGTGAAGTAATCAGATACTTCAAGTAAAGCAGATCCCATAGAGAACATTGTTAGTGAGAGATATATCTTGTCTATTTCTAACATCAAGTCTAAAACCAGATGAAGATTAGATTCTAAATTCAGCGTGTGTATTTCATATGTGTCCTAATAAGAACTTGTTTACTACATATGAAATCGTTTCCAAATGTGTTGTAGTTATGGGAAAGAACACACCTTGTCGGGTTGCTGAAATTGGTACGGTCAAAATGAAGCTATTAGATGGGACAATTAGAACGCTTAGCCAGGTTCAACATGTTCCGAATTTGAAGAAGAATCTTAACTCGTTGTCTATCCTTAATTCAAAAGGTTATAAGTTTTTTTGGTGGAGGTAGAGTTTTGAAGGTTTGTAAGGGTGCCCATGTTATATTAGAGGGACAGAAAATGTCTCAATTATACATTTTGTAGGGTCGTGCAGAATCGTAAAAAGTCAATCAACACAGGTTCAGTACCGTGATGGACATTCAACTTGGTACAATACTTTTAAAAGTTCGTAAATGGTAGATTTTGAAGAATATAGCTCAGTGGAGTTTAGGAGATATGGATAAGACAACTTTTCCACCATCACTCGCGGTGCCATTATATTCTATTACTAGGGATGGACCTAATGAAAAATGGTATTTGGATGCTGATTTTGTTGAGCATGCTTTCAGCGTAGTAGAAGTTGTACAATCTAGCAAGGGGTTTTCCTTAAAAGCATTTAGGTTTGATTCTGTTTTGTGATGTATTAAAGCCCAGTCTAGTGAATTTTAAAATCATTATGATTTTTTGGGAATTTGAGGTAATTCTATAGAGTAGTGTTTGGATTTATTGGAAGAGGTGGTGTATTTTGTGTTTGGTTGGAGAAATCAGTTTTGGCTTTGTTGAAGAGTCAGTTCATTCTTTACAGACGGATTTTCTTCTTCAGGTGGAGAAAACTTTAGAGTTTTGTTGCAATAAAATTCGTGTCAAGATAAATTGTTAGAATTGGGGTGTGACCCGAATTCCCCATTGAAATACTTGAAGAATTCTAATTGAAGTACACGTCAACAGGAATTCAATTTCGAATGTTATTCAAGTTGAAATTCCATTCGGAAGCCCTATTGAGAGTTGAAATTTGTATTAGGTTTGAAGAGGTTAAAATTAAGGATCGGGAAGAAAAGTCGTCGCGTTTTCACTAGTTGGCCACTCAAGCAACACCTGCAGGTTTTCTTCTGAGATTTGGTCGCTCCTCTGTCGCCCACCGACGAACTTGTTTTCTTCTGAGATTTGGACACTCCTCTGTCGCTTATGGGGGCTCGAGCGACGAATTTATCGCTAGCCTATCGCTAACTTATTGCTCGAGCAACAGGATTATCCGATCCAAGCCATTTTTTCGTGTATTTAACACGTTTTTGACATTTTACTTCAACTACACTTCATTTATTAGGATTTGGATGTCGCCCTATATAGTTGCCTATAAATATTAGACTTTTTAATACAATTTTATAGTGTGAGAAAAGTGATTACTAGCTTTTATGATCATTGTAATATTTCTCCATCTTCATTATTTGTGGTGCAATAAAATCTCCTAAAGTCATATTTTCTTTTTTTTATTATTATTCTTTTGCTTATGATTATATATTTCATATTTTGTCATATAATTTCAATATCTCAATTCGGTGGTTGATTTAATAACAAGTGGTATCGAGTGATAGGTGGTCTTTGAATTCCCTTGATATTAGAGATTTTGAGCATGATTTACACAAGAAAATATGTGAATAAAAAAAGTAATTTGAATGTTTATAAATACTTTGTAAACATGAGCCTAATATAAACACAAACCATGACGCTGTCCCGGTACAATTCATTAACTTTACATCTTTAGTTTTATGTCTCATTGTACAATACAAATGTGGCCTTAAAGATGCTTGCCTAAAGTTGTTGGATACCTCTATAATGTTTGAAACCTTTTCTGATGTTTTATTTTGAAGCACCTTTTTCAATTATATATGGATTCCTTAGCCTTTAAGCACGATGTAAAGCTAGTGATAATTAGTGAGAGAATATACAGAATGATTCTTCCACATACATGTACACTGCTTTAGCTAAAAGCTTCCAGCATCGATCATAGAGAAGTAAAAAATAAAAAATAGTACCCTAACGAGTCAAGATTCGTTGCATATCCTTGGACGTGTTGGCTTTCATTCAATTATATTTTTGCTGACATTATTTATATTATTTTGTGATTATCAGGGCATTGAACAATTTATTATGTTTCAGTTATCGAATGAGCTGTTCTAAACATATAGTTTAGTTAATCTGAAATAAAACTTGTGTTGCTAGCTAGTAGCTATAATAAGTTTAAGGGCTTATTTGATGTAGATTTTTAAGAATAGATTTTGTGAAAAAAGTGATGTTTTGGAAAATATATTGTTAAAAATGAAAAATTATAGATTTACATCTAAAAAAAATTTATTGGGAGAATACATGAGTTTGAAGAAAAATGAATTTTAAAGAATTTTACCACACGAACTATCTAGTCTTATATCTAATGATATTGTAATTAGAAAGCCTTTTACCCAAAGCATCTTGAATGAGGATTCCTTATTTATTAATACTTGCCAAGTTTAGTGCCCATTATGATGATAATTTCTAGATATAGCTCGAGGACCTACTTACTTGATCTTCGATGTGAAGAAAACGCATATTCAGTTATTGACATGCATGGTGGTACTAATGGAAAGTGTAATATTATTAGAGTTGCATACTTCGAAGAGGATAACTCAAAAGGCTATGAGGGATCGACAAAGTATCTAATTAGACGCAAGTTCATTTGAAACATGAAGAGGGTATGTGAGATATAGTGCTTACTAATTCAGACTATATTTTGGGTGTCGATATTTGGAATACTGAGTGATCAAATTATTGAAAAAGTAGTAATAGCAAACGGAATTTTCTAATTTCTATCATTAGCTTGCATATATGTTATACCCCGTTAGATGGATTGCACCATATATACATATGTATGTACGTGTATTTAATGTTTGAAACTCGAATACGTAACAGAAGAAATGCATCGTAGAAATATTACAAGTGCATGCCTTTACAAAAAGAATAGACCTTTTCTTCGTATTAGACAAAATAACTTTTGTTGAGATGGGCGGAATCTAATTAGCCTCCTCTTTTCCCTTCTCTTTTTTAGGTTTTGTATTGGAGTCCATGCTCCTAGTTCACATCTTTTTCAGAGAGTATCCTTTTTGATACAAATTCCAAATTATTTGTAGCAGAAAAGATGAGCAAAGATAGAAAAGCAAGTTGATGTCCACAATGAAAATATGGCAAGCCAAAAGGGTTATCAAAAGTAGCAAACCCTAGCTAGCTACAAATTGAACTGGGACACGAATTTTCTTCAAACTTTTGTTATTTCATTTACCTGCAAAAAGAAAAAGTGACAAATTAATTATTTAATCAATATTATTACTATATTACTTAATTAATTAAGAGGAAGAAAAACGAATTTACGTAGTTTGTATCCAATTACCATTTCCCCAAAAGAACCTTCTCATGAACACCAAGAAAATGATGAATATAGCAACCCCAGCTAATATTCCAATTATTATAGCAAATGTCTTCTCCGATTCATTGTTTGACGAATCTGTAAAGAAAGAAAGACAACCGTGAAAATCATCCATCGACGTTGAACATATATACTGGATATATAGTATTATAAAAGAAAAAAATTGTTCAATCTTTTTCTTATTTAACGTCCAATCCTATAGAATTCGACGGCAAGTTTGTAATATGCCCATAAGCACTTGAAGAATTTGAACGACCCATTGTTTTTGATGAAGTCGACAAGTTGAAGCTAATTTATATGTGGTACATATTGGCCAATATATTTGGAACATTAGCATTGAAATATGCAAGGGACAAGAACTCATAAATAGTCTCAAAAATAAATTAAAGAAATGAAAAAAAAAATCCAAATTAATTAGTTAATTTCTTCTTGTATTTTATTTCCTAGTTAAGCAAGCATAATAATCTTAACATAAATATAAGTTCTTTTAATTCAAGAATGGCTTACGTACCATGGTTGGATCTTGCATAAACATGAGCTCCACTTGTTGAATACCTAGCATAGCACTTGGCCAAGAACATGTCCCCAAAAACAGCGCCACCGCACTCACCTTTCAGCCGCCTAATCGCCTCCGTCAAACAATCTTGACACTGGTCCATACTCAAATCCCCCACACATTGCGCCACCCCTTGAACATCCTCGGAGCCACCCACCCTGTAGGCCCCACCTCCACCATTCAAGCCTGCTAGCATCGCATCACGGCGGCTCATTTCATCGTTGTTGAAACCATCAGACGGTCCGCATTTCTTCATCACAGCAGTCTTGTCCTCCACCCCTATGAATGTAGCATTGTCATATTTCACAAAGCACCCTTCTAACTGTATTGCTCCGCCGCATGTTTGCGAGCACAATGGGCCGAGTTGAGTCACTGCTTGTGCCACGCAGGTGGCGCAATCAGGCATGGCTAAATCTCCCCGACATTGGTACAGACCGTATACTACGTCTTGTGGGCTTGACCCCATGACTGTGTACTTGTTGTAGGAAGAGTAAGTGGCTGAGTTCACTAGGGAAGTGAGGAGTGAGTTGAGGTTCGACTCGTATGGCGAGTCCGGTGCGTACTTTATCTGTGAGCAGCCACCATAGACGAAAGAGCTCAAAGAGCTGGAATGTACAGGCATGAAGAAACTGGAGAAATAGTTGAGGATCGTTAGGATTTCAAGAAGATGATGAACTGTTTTTGCCATTTTTAGAGAGAGAGAGAGAGATGCTACGGAATCGGCAGTTGTATGCATCAATCTAAGAACGTTTGTATGCTCTTTGTGTCATCTGTGAGTGCCAGTAGAATGGCTGCATCAATGAGTATTTAAGCCCTTGTTTGGCGCACATTATCAACCCAAGAATGCATTTTTTTTGTTGATGTAATGAAGAATATGTGGTTGAAAAAGAAAGAAAAGTTATTGATGTGATAGAAAATATTATTTTATTGAAAAATGTGTAGTTGAAAATAAGTAAAAGAACGAAAATGAAAAAAATAATGTGTCTCAAACAGGTGTTAAAACAGAAAATTATCCTTTTAAATAAAATCATTTAACATTAGACTTGCAAACTTTTTTTCCGGGAAAAGAAATGGGACCAGCTTTTTCATTAGCCCTCAATATTTTTTTTTCTCAAGTTGTATTCATTCGTGTATAGAAGAAATTATGCGTTCTGAACTTTTAAAGGTGCATGTTACAATAGAAACTATTCAATTATACATCTAGTATTGTGATTTCATAATCCTTTAAAAAGCTTTTTGACTAATTTATTTCAAGCTCCGTGCTTTCTTTCTTGTAATTAACAAATTCAGAATTCCATTTCAAACGGTCAACATTATTAAGTAGATCAAGCACTTAAAGTAATAATCAATTTCGGATTCTTGCAAGATGGTGATTTGTTTTAATACATCAATTTAATGCTTGTTTGAGCTCTACATGGATCCTTTTAATTTTAATAGACTCTAATACCCCCATTAAGGGTCAATTTGACGAGGTTTTTAAAAAATTAAGGGGCTGTTCTCTTCGTGTTTCAGTTTTCTGTTTTGAGTTTTGAAATCATTTTGAGTTTTGTGTTTTGAGTGACCATTTTGAAATTGTTGAAAATGTATTCTTTTTGTCATTTTGAAAAATTATTTTCAAAAATAAAAAAAAATGAAAAACCCGTTTACTTTCCCCTACCCTCTCTCTCGTCTCTCTCTCTCAATGAAGCTCACCGCCACCA
>CAIGRP010120469.1:0-18275 GCA_903798385.1 Fraxinus cuspidata
GCGTTTTCGCTATTTTGAAAATTCGAAAACATAAAACGAATTGAAAATGATAAAGAGAACAGACCCTTAGGGTAAGTGACTATGATTTAGCTAGAGAATATAGAAAATATTGAATATTTGAATTAATATTTGATTTTTGTATAAACAAACTTTAGATTTGATTTTTGAAATTTGATCTTACAAAATTTGTTTGGGTGTAATTTTCACATAATTTAATTATAAATTCATTTTATTTCTTAAACAAGAATGTAAGTTAAAATACCCAAGTAATTTGTGCCTCTTTAGATCAATTTTGTTGTTACTTTTTAAAGGGCTAGTGACCCAACTCCAAAAAAAAAAAAAGGTTAGAGTTTCAATTTTTCTTTTAGGCCATTTCAAACTTGAGGCCCTATGTAATGGCCTTGGTCACCTTGGGTCAGGGGCGGCCTTGATTTCATGAAATGTATATTTAAAATTAATTGTTGACTTTTACTTGAAGTATTTATATACTTTTAATCTATGCTAAACTGAAACAAAATTCCTCCGTGGATGAAAATCTTAATTAACTATCCCATGCATTACACTGTCACATTTAAAAAAAAAAAAAATCAATCTATGTGACCTAAAGTTATCAAAGTACGATTAAACTCTGATTACTAGATGAATTGCAAATGAAAAAGAAGTATAGTATTGATTATTTTATTTTAATTTCTTTTTTTTTTTTTAAAGCCAACATCATGTTACTACTTTATATTTTATCAGATAATAAGAATATTCTGGTATTTTTCTAGTTATGTGGGTATGTGTTTGGGGACAAAAGTTGCTTTTGTCTTTTGGTTTGGAAGTGGTGGGATATCTTAAAAAGTAAGTAAAGTTAAAAGTAATTTTCTTTGTTTACGACATATCTAGGTATTCTCTCCTTTTAATTGTGTTACGTAAACTAGGCCCTTGTCTGAACCCCCTCACCCCCCCCCCTTTTTAAATGCATTTTCAAACAATATTTTGACGACATTTCAACAACATATTCTTTAATAAAATAATATTACACGCAAATTCAAAATTTTTCCTTATTTTTTAACCACACATTTCCATCAATACACAATTCAAAAATGCAGTTTTTTCGATAAAAATGGCACCCAAACATTCCCTAGGTTTTTTTTTTTTTTTTTTTCAAAATTAACTTAAACTACGTTGATAACTAATTCATTTATTTTTAAGTCTTTACTAACAGAAAATCATTTTAAGTAAAGGTAAATATTTTTAACCTTAGACATACATGGTTTATATGAGCATCTTTGGTTAAGCCTAGAAAAAAAACAGCAAAATTATTTTTAAAAAAGAAAGGAATACCAAGTTTTTTTTATAATATAAAAAAATTAATTTTTGTATGTAAGAGAAAAAAACATCTTGTAAAGAAAGCTTAACATTCTTGGGAAATAAAGTTACTTAAAAGGAACTTTTATGGTTAAAACTGACTAAACTTAAAAGATACTTTTAAATAAATTTACTTTTATTCTGGATTTGACAAAACATTTATTTCTTAACTGCGTTAGTGTATTCCAGATATACAAAGTGCGAAAGGGGAGTCATTATCTGATGGAGATTGATATTATCGAAGCTTTCAAAAAGATTTTTTCCCATGCTCTTGGATAAACTTTTGTTGGTCAAAAATTAAATGAGGAAAAATTATTCATTGATCCCTAATTTATTCTCTCAAAATTGATTTTCTGCCTACACTGGACAGGAGATATAATAACCATAGTTGATGTGATATAAAATGAAATGTCGATAATTAATTTGCTCATAAATGAAAGTTGACGACTCACTTGCTATTCAAATAATAGGTTAAAATGGCCGATCGATCTTTTAGAGCAAATGAAGAAGAATTGATTTTGATATGGCAAAGGAGAAAGTATATCTATATTATTGATAGGCAAAAATAACTGAAGTAATAATCAATTTCATATTTGATCATATGTTATAAAGATGTACTAATTTCTCTACAAGTATGATATTCAGCCTTGACTCGATCATCCAATTCTCTCTACAAGAGAGTTGCGATCGATGAAATTTTATCGCTTTTGCATACTTTAGGACCATAACTCTTTCGAGGATGTTTAAAGTATGCTTGGAAATTATTATAATTTAATACTTCTAGTCAAATATTTTTTTTATCCACGTAACGTAAAATTCATAATCACTACCCATTTATTATCAACACATTCGATATAACCTGTAACTCACAATCACTTAAAAATTTAATTCAATCACTTCTCGAACCTGCACTAATCTATACAGCAGTGCACTATTATAGTTATAATTCAATGCATTAAAGTTTATCTCTTCGAAATGCTATTCATTTTTATTTTTTCAAAAAAAAAAAAAAACCTATCTCATCAAGCATGCATTATGGGTTTTATTGTTGCACACAGGGTGAGCAAAAAAATTCAATTACCATGTGGCTTGCTTGGAAGTTTCGGCGTACTAGTTATGAGCATTTTCTAAAATACAGATTTTTAGTATTTATGAGCGGATCGATTTTGAATAATTTCATTAGAGATTTTTAAAACTGTCGAACCTGTATTTAAGAGTTTATTATCAACTGATTTTGAATTTTTTTGAAAAAAATAAAATTACATATATGTCCCTTAATAAATTTTTCAGTTTATAGTTTCTTACATGCCATTTTTGCTCATAAGTTGTATTTTTACTTATAGATTAATTTTTTTTATATAAGTTGATATTTAACTTAAAAAATTAATTAAAGTTAAATATTTACTTAAAATTTTAAATTAATATTTTTTACTTACACGTAAATTTTAAAATTATAATTTAATTTATATTTTCAAATAATTTTAAGTGAATTTTTCACTTATAAATAACTTTTTTATAATTTATGAGTGATTTTTTGCCTTATAGTAGTATTTTTATTTTATAAACAATTTTTTTTACATAAAAGTGTTTTTTACTTATAAGTAATTTTTAATTATAATGTAATTTTTATTATATTATAAGTAATATTTTACTTATAAGTATTTTTTAATTGTAAAGTAATTTTTTTGCTTATAATAATTTTTAGTTAATATATTTTTATTTTTAAATTAGTTTTGTAGAAAATATGTTGGTTGGAAATAATTATTATATAGATGATAAAATTGGAAAAGAATATGAGAAGCAGTCAAAACTAGTCATATTTGGTAGGTAGAGAATTGGTCAAAATTACACTACACCGATTTTTGGCGATTTTTAAACAATAAAAAATTGGTATCCAAAAAAATTAACAAGCATCGATTTTTTTAATTCCATAAGCGATACTACTCAAAATTGGTCAAAATTGGTGAAAAAAAATACTCGAAAGCAGGTCTTTAGAAGTATGGACTACTCGCCATTAGTGTCGCTAATTAAATGACACCTGTATTATTTTATCCACCTCAAAAACTGCTCCAATACACAGACATTGTTACGACTCCGTTTCCAATTTTCTATTCTCTAAAATAATTAAAATGAAAATACTTCCAAGACCATGACAGTTATCGTTTTGAATTATTATATTTTTTTCTATTTTTTCATAAATGTGAACGTTAGCTCTAAAAACTTATGTGTACTTGGTTTGTTATTTTCAATTTTAATTTTACAAAATACTGAAAACATGTTTGATTTGATATTTCTAAAAATGCATTTTTGAAAATAAAAATAAACTTATAACATAAAACTGAAAGTACATTTTTGACATTTTGAATATTTTCAGTGGAAATTATAAACAATAATTAATTTATTTAAAATATATATAACATTCTAACAAATAAAATTATAATATAAAAAACCATGAAAATAAAATTGATAAATCCTACATGATATACACAGACAATTCGTTACTTAATATATTAATGTGGTAATTTGTATTGTCTTGTGCATCAAATAACAAATTATCATGTGTATGCAACGTAAGGTGACTACTGGTGGTCTTTACTCTGAATATCTTTTTATTTTTCATGCATCTATCTCTCATCTACTCACCAATAAAAGATGAACAAGTATAATATTTTTTAGCTTGAAAATTAAACCAATCAAGAACGTTTAATTAATAATTTCCATGCAAATAAATTGTAGACAATTCAATAGTCTAGAATTTATTTAATTTCGATACAAGTTTTATGCTAACAATCAAACACGCCCCTAGTGTAATAATATAAAATTTATCGTTTGTTTTGAGGCTATGCATATAACTTTCTTTACAAGCATTACTTTTGATTTTACAACGTTGTCAAAAAAAGTAGAGATGAAATTTTATTTCGACTTACTACTGTAATTTGGATGCCAAAAATTTAAATTAAAGATTTAAAGTGAATAAGTTATCTTACACTGATATTTGATAATATTATTTATTACTATAAAAGATAAAAATGTCAAACAAAACCTTTATGTATCTACCAAAGTTATTCACAAATGGACCGTGAAATTAGTAAAAGCAACCACCACACTACGGTGCCGCCACCACATCGAACCACCTATAGCTCCTTAAACCTACAAAGACGCTAATAATCTGAGCTCATATGAAGCCGCCTTCAGAGTCTATCCGAATACGAGGAACTTCGATTCGAGTAGAGCTTTTGCAAGTAAAGAGAGGAGAGAATAGAGGTGGTGGTTGAGGTGGAGGGGACAATGTTGACAGAGAGAGGAGATGAGAGAAGAGAGGTGGTTGTACATGGTTAGGGTTTGAAAATATTAAAGAACGAATTTGATTTTAATCTTTTGGAATGATATATACAACAAAAAAGACGCTATAATAATCAACTTTTGTTAAGAAAGGGCAAATATGTATAATTAAAGAATGATGATATATATACATTTTTTTTTTTTGAAAAAAAATTAAGATTCTCTATTTTGTGAACACAGACTTTGATTGTAATTTTGTTGCTAAGAAGCTTCTTTATTTCTCCTTTTAAAGAGTGTTCGGGCATGTTTTCTACTATTAACCCTTATCATTATCTTATATAGCTTCTCTTCGAGCTCCTTCTTTTATAATTGATTTTGTAAAAAAATATTTAAAGAATGTATGATTAAAAAATAAAAGGTATAGAAAATTTTAGATTTACGTGCAAAAATATTTTATTTAAAATATATGTAATTGAAAATGAATTTTAAAGAATGGGGTTCAAACAAAAGTTTAATGTGTGAGCATGATTCATTTGAATCTATGTTGGAATTTGATTTTGAAAGATTGAAATTTTGTTAAGTAATAAAACCAAAACTTGTAAAAGCGATTTTTCGTGTCAACTTCGACCAAGACTTGATCCGTTGGTCAAATTACAAATGTAAATAGACCAACTTGTTCTACTCGTCGAGTAGATCGTCGTGGTATATTTGGAATCTGAAAGTCAATTATGAATGAATAAGAATTTGCAGTCCAAAGTTGGAACTGCTTGAAAAATTAACTAATGCTGCTGCTAGCTTATCACTGGGTTGTCGCTCGAGCGACAAGCCAGCAACAGACTAGTGACAGGCTAGCGACAATGAATGGTGCGACTTTTGGCAAGAGTTGTTGAATTTGGGACGTGCCATTTCATTTACAACCCCTCATCCTCTATATATAGACGTCATTTTTGCATTCCATACCATATGTGTATTGTGCATTCATAAAATATTTTGCAAATCCTCTCCCAAATTCATTCCAAAATCGTTTTTTTCTTGAAGAGAGGGAATTTCGTCACGTTCGTCGTTGTCTTGTGGTTTGAAGTGCTGCTACCACAAGAATTGATTCCGTTGTATTTTGGGAGACAAGTGCCGACAACCGTGAGCACCGTAGATGGACAATATTGTCTTAAAGAGAAAGTGTCATCACTTGCCTCGGATTATCATTTCCTAGTTCTTCAACTTATTGATTTTGGTTTTCATTTGTAGTTAATACTACAATTTTTCTAACCTCTTAAATATTGTGTTTTAACAACGCTTCTACGGGTTAAAATTTTGTTCAATTGATTACATTAACAACCTTTTCTCGCTATCATATACACCCCGGAACAACAATCTATAAACGAGCTTTAGGTAAGACAAATTGGATAGTGTTTAACAGCTTCAAAAATTTCAGAAGATTGAATTTATTTGATTATAAGCCGAAAGTGCAAATACTCATTAATTTGTTGTCACAAAAAATTTGGAAAAAAAAAAGTAAATAGTTTATAAATTGATCAAAATTTAATTAATACATGGCTTAACTTTTCTTCTATGTCTAATACTCTAAATTAAAAGAGAAATGTTATGTATCACCATCATTGATATTTAAGGTAAGCACGCAAAGGCTGGATTGGGCCAAAGCCACTAAGCAATGGCCTAGGGCCTCAGAGTTGGGGGCATTAAAAAAAAGTGAAAATTACACAAAATCAGAATTTTAAAGATTCAATTTTAAAAATCAGATATAAATTTTTTTTCCTCACAAATAAGATATTAATTTAAAGCTTTAATACTACCTAAACCCTAAAAATCTCAAAATTTCAAATCATTACGCACATCTTCTCTCTCTCTCTCTCTCTCTCTCTCTGAGGCTCCGACGACCAACCAGTAAGCTGCACACGATCGTCGCTTGGCGCCGCAATGATCGTTTGCAGCAGTGCTGCTGCTGCTCTCTCCCTCCTCTCCTTTTCCATCTTCTTTCTGCCGTGACGTGTGGATGCGTAAATGGTGTTGGTGGTGGTATGGGCATGTCGGTGGATCTGTTGTAAGGTGGTGCTTAGGTGTGGTGTAAATGAAGATAGAGAAGATGGTGGTGTGCTGTGGGTGGTACGGTGCGCGGTGGGGTTATGTGGTGGTGGTGGATCTGTGCGGTGGTGGTGCGGTGTGGGCATGGCGGTAGGTCTACGGTGAGGTGGTGGTTGGGTGTGGTATAAATGGAGACGGAGAAGGTGGTGGTGTGCTATGGGTGGTGGTGGATATGTGTTGCGACGGTGATGGCGATGATGGTGGATTTTTTTTAGGTTATAGGATGGGGGTGATGGTGCGGTGGTTGTGGGTGGGTAGCGGTGGTCGTGGTGATGTCGGTATTTTTTGAATGATGGTTTGCTACAGGGAGGAAGTGGTGGTGGTGGTGGTTCCGACGATGGGGTTTCAGTTTCCATGTTGGTGGTGACAGTGATGAGGCGGTAGTCACAAGTGTTGGTGGTGGTCACATATTATTTGGTTGTTTGTGACCATTAAATTGATTAACTTGTGGTCGATAAACAATATTCGACTAATGAAAAAGATAAATTGTGACTAAAATATAATGTGTGACCTAAAAAATTATTAATTTGTGACAAATAATTTGATAATTTATGACTATCTAATAAGTTGTGACTTATAATATTTGTGATTTGTGACAAATAAATAAATTGTGACGTATAAATTTTTTATTTGTAATCGATGAACAAATTGTGATCTATAAATTTTTTGAATTGTGACGTTAAAATAATTTGTGACATATAAAATTTGTGATTTGAATAATATGTGACTTATTAATTTGATAGATTTGTAACCGATGACCAAATTGTGACTTGTAAATTTTTGAATTGTGATTGTAAAATAATTTGTGAATATGAAAATTGTGATTTGTGACCAATTAACGTGACAAATTATATGGAATTTGTAACTAAATTATATATGTTATTGTGATTTTAATATATTTAATTAATAAAATATATGTTTAATTAATTAATTTAAAGATAAAATTAAAAAAAGTCTGAAATTTGAAAATTTAAACTTCATCTCTTAAATTTGAAATTGGTAAAACTTAAACTCTTAGTTATGAAATCTTCCCTTAAAAAAAAATTCCAACTTTTTTACTCTAATTATTTTTATATTTAAAATCTTTCCGTAATTCATTTCATACAAACTTTTCATTTAAATATAAGTATGATAATTATTTAAAAATTTAATGTTGCTATACTTGTAAAAAATTAGGTATAAAGACCCCATAATAAATAGTCGCCTAGAACCTCAAAGTCTCAAGGTTAGCCTTACGAGCATGTGTGGCGTTAAAATGAATATATTGTATATCCCTACATCTAATTTGATAATTTGAAAGAAAAATTGGATATTGGTTCTAAATGAACTATGGTTTTTTAGCGCTATATGAACCAGAGTCTTCAAGTGAGAATGAGATGGTCTACTTCTCTCTCGATTGGAAAGACACGCATGGGTCATGCGTCCGTTCTTAATTTTACCATTAAAGCTTTGAAATCTATAGCATGTGACTTAGTGTTCTTATACTCAATCTTATATTAAAAAAAAAAAAAACCCAAGGTTAGGATTGTGGCACGGGGGTCGTGATTAGGATCGGGATTGGACCTCCCAATGATGAACAAATAAGAGATCTTGAATTTTCTACATGAAGTAATGAAAACAGAATTTCATTTAAATTTCTCCAAAAGATGAAGCAATATCTGAGTTGTGATCTATTGCTTTGCTTCAACCTGCATCTTATCAGAACATCGACATAGCGTTCACTTCTGTTTCATCAACTTTGTAAATTCAAGATTGTAATGACAATTTCTTCCATGGAAAACTTTAAAACGGATTAAATCGGATTTTATCCTCAAGTCACGTAGAATCAGTCTAATGCAAACCACAAATCTATGGTTTAGATGGACATATCTTTTTCTTTCTATTGCTTAATTAAAAAAATTCTAAAGTCAGCAAACGGTGAGGACCAGCACTCCAAAGCCAATGTTTTCAAATCAAATTGCAGTCATGTTACACGTACAAGTCAAAATAAAGAAAATACGTGTCGACATATGATTGAACAATTTGAAAAAAAAACTTGTCTTTGAGCATGTTCAATTATCAGATCAAATTATTGTTTTACTTGCTTTTAATTTTTAGAATAATTTTATTGAAAAGTAACTTTTAGCAATATATTATATTTTCATAAAGAAAATGTTAAAAGTACAACTTATATATTTTAATGTTTTCTCGAGTCATTTCTAAGTACATTAAAAGATGGAAAATTTCCATTTGTACATAAGAAAAAGATTACAGAAACCTTACACCCTCTCACGTGAGGGTGGGTCCTGCGCAATAAAAAAAGTAAAAAAATTATCCACCCACCCCTCTTGTGAGTATCTGTACATGAAGCATGCTCCTATGAGAGGAGAGTTACATTAAGTCGGCGACTAGACTGTAACTTTATCGAATCAATGTGTAAATCTAATGAATCGGTCCACATTAATTATTAGTCAAAACATATTAGTCATAACAAAATAAGTAGTCCATAATTGAGAAAGAAGTTAAGTTATGGCATCCATCTTTGACTATGCTTTTTCCTATTGCTGGATGGAAAAAGGAAAATTCATATCTTTCTTATTTCATTTCGTTGAAAACAAAAAACAAATCTCCAACGCTCAACCAAAATTTGTACCATTTTGTATCAAATCTTTCACCTAACTAAAATTCATCTTCAATCATTACACCAAAACTGACACCAAATGAACATCGTTTAATCATTTTCTTCTATCTTTTTATTTTTAGTAATTTATTTATTCGAAATATTATTTATTTATTTATTTATTTATTTTAGAAATACATAAATTACTAAATAAATAATTACGTTAAATTAAGGAAAATATTAAATTCATTAATAAATATATCATAAAAACGTAGTACAATCAGTAGAATCACTTCAAAAATNTATTTTAAAAATACATGAATTACTAAATAAATAATTACTTTAAATTAAGAAAAATATTAGATTCATTATTAAATATATTATTAAAACATAGTACAAATAGTAGAATCACTTCAAAAATGAAAAATATTAAATCATGTCATTAAAAAATAGTGCACAGCATTTTGAATTTGAATATTATGATATTATAAAGTCGAAATATTATTGTAATTTAATTCTCGAAATTCGTATGTTTTTCCTACAAATGATCGATTAATGCATTTTGAAGTGCAATGTGAGCCTCTTTATCCATGATTTGTCTATGATGAGCAATGAATTCTTGAAAACAATAATTTTCGTCTTCAACTAACTCAAGTTCTGGACTTGGCACTTGCGTCCATTCTCGAAATAATCGTGTTTGTTATATTTTAAAATTTTTATTCTTATTTTAATTAATTTAGTAATTATTATTTGTAACATTTAAAATTTATTTTAAATACAAATAATAATAATAGTAATAATAATAGTAAAAATGCAAATAATAATAATAATAATTCAATTAAAAATTATATAATACAAATGATACAAATACCCTCAAACAATTCTTTTGACAAATGAAAAAATGGGGGCAAATTGGACTTTAGACAATTTTTCCAAAAGTGGTGCAAAATTTGGTGTCAAATTGAAGCACTTTTGTACCAAATTTGGTATTTTGGTGTTGCCATTGAAAATGGCCTTATGGCATCCATCTTTGACTATGCTTTTTTCTATTGCTGGATGGAAAAGGTAAATTCATATCTTTCTTATTTCATTTCGTTGAAAAAAAACGAAAAAAAGTAACAGATCTCACTAAATTATTTATTTCATTAATTGTCTTTAATATTGAACGTATTATTTTAAATTTTTAAGAGATGTGAAAATAAAAACATCTGTCATCATATTTATAGACACACGATCAAGATCAGGGAAAGAGATAGAATTTATATAATGACAGGCGAAAAATGTTTTAAGAGTCAAAATATGTATGTATTAAAAAATTCAATTTTTTTGTATAAATTAAAAAAAACTTTAAAATATTGCAGTCCCACCTCCTTTTTGGCTTCTTCACTAGTCGAGATTTTAGATTTGAGTATTTTAACATGAAAAACGCATAAATAACATTTCTAGACACAAAGTCGAGAATGACTTCTTCAAAATCGAAAAGCATTAGTGAATATTGGTGACCTACTCGATAAACAATAATCGTACAAATTTTTTATTACGTGGAAATGGATAATTCAAAAATTTGGATGTGGGCTCATTGCATATTCAAACGCCTTTATTTTAAATTCCATTGAATGAAGACACGTGCAGGTGAGCAAACTTCATCTACCCCGTTGGTCTACTCCTACCCTTTTAGATAAACCAAACACTAGACACACTCCACCTATGGACACCAAGCCCACTCTAGAAATGACTGTATTAACCCTCCTTTGGTTTTATATACTTGGTTTTATTATTTAAACTATACGAATCGAAACTTGTGATCTAGAATTCATTCACTAGTGACTGTTTGATACATTTGTGAGTTCATAAGTTCGAAGATAAGTTCAAGAAATAACAATTATATTAATTATAGCATTTTATATATACTTAAAAGAAGTTGTATATCTCAATATGCATAAAAGAGATCGTCATACAAACATAAGATTGTCAATTGAAATTGTCGAACATTTATTTATATTAAGAGCGTGTTTTGATGGGGTTATAGATGAAGAATATGCACTAGTTTACGGTAAAAAAACGTATCAGTCAACATGCATGGAGCTCAAGGCCTAGAAGATAGAATAAGCTATTTAGATAGAAGTTATTTACTCTAAAATTTTGTAAAACGTACAACTTTAAGATGTGAACTTATTTGAACATGCTTTAAGTCTTCCAAATATATTTAACTTTTTTGGACATCGTGTCTCTATATGTTGCACTATGAGATCCCTTAATCTTCCACTCTAATCTTAAGTGGAATTCACATAAGGGGAAAAAAAAAATTGTCTACGTTGGGAAAATCGTTTTTTATGATTAATTTCACTAATGGCAATTGAGGTTCAAGTAAAATCTTAAATTGATTAACAAAGTATTTATTGACTCATTTAGTCACAACAGTAAAATACTGTTACATAATTGATTACTCAATTAACTTATTTAATACCATATTTAGTGTATTAGTTGTTAAATCTTCACATTGACTAGTGATCACTAAAGTGATTGATTCAGCCTCGTTAGCCTCCTACTTTTATTGTGTTTCGACCTTTTTACTCTTTATTAATAATGAAATTAGGCTTAGGATTAAATGAAGCAATTTGAAATTTCTTTTACTTGTTCCTTTTATAAATTGTCTTATATCCTGAAAATATGATAATTTCACAACATGAACATAACGATGTCAATATTCAACGAGCTAATGTTGAATTTGAGGTTGATGTCATTAAAAGAGTGACCAACTATAAAGACATTTAGCACTACCGCTAAATTAATCACAAGTATTTTAAAGATCAATTTGATAGTTTTTCCACGCAGAGGGTATTGTCGTCAATTTAAGACATTTCGGAGGAACTTGCCTGGTGTGCCCTTAAAGTCTCTGGTGCAGCGCGTGGGTTTCCCCAAGAACACAACTCCATAGAATCCAGCCCAAGAGAAGATCCCAAAAAAAAAAAAAATCCCGATAAAAATTAGATCGGAGGAGCGCCGGAGCCTCCATTAGTGGCTTTATGGCGGCTTTAAAATTGTTCATATTTACTGTATTTCTATCCCTAATCCTCAACGACATCAGAGCTGATGCTCATGACCCAATCTCCGTTGTTGACGATGATGTCCACGTACTCAGATCGGATGGCTCTGATTCTGCTTTGATAGAACAACTCAAATCTAAGATCCAAACTCTTGGTTAGTGGGCTCAGTAAATTTTCGCTTTTTATTGATATATTATAAAATCCTTAATATTTAGTTAATGACAGTTCCATTTTGAGGATTAAGCTATTTCTGTTTTATTTATTCTTAATTTTGAGTTATTGTGAATTATGGGTTTTGACAATTGGCTGTGAAACTTTTATATGACCGTCTCCAATATATTTCACATAATTTTATTGAGTCCATCTCCAAAATAAATAAATCCCAAAATTAATTAATTATACATCCTATTATTGCTAAATTCCCAAATTAAATATTTTAGTTAATTAGCTAAATATTGCGTTTATAATAAATTTAAAAAGAATTATGCTTAATATCACAATAAAAAAATACATTTAATATCACAAGATAAAAATTACATATAATATAAAAACTTTCACAAATAAAACATAAAGTCCAACTAGTCTTGAAGGATCCGGAAATGATGTAGCAAATACACTATTGTTTTAGTTTATATTGTATTTTACTTTAAATTTTAGTTTTCAATATTTATGTTGTTTGAGTGCTAATTTCATTTTAATTTGTAATTATCAAATTTGTATATTTGATTTTAATGAGTAATTTTATTTTGATGTATTCAGTAGTTATAATTTATAATTTTATTATTATAAATGTTAATAAAAATAATAATCGAATTAAAACAAATATAACAAAATTAAATCATTAAATACTAAAATGATATAATACAAATTAAAATTTGTTTTAATATAAAATGAAAGACTAAATGAGAAATTATTAAATTGTATATATTACACCAATTGAACGTGTATGGTTTATTACTCTAATTTAGTGTGAAAATTTGAAGTCCTGTTGGAGCATTATTTTCACACCAAATTGGTGTTTTACACCATTTTGAAGTTGGATTGGAGATGCCTAAATTTCAATTTGAAGGAACTTTTCGGGAAATATTCGTATAGATTGAGATGTTAACTAATGGACTGAAACAAAATGCAAATACATGCATGGAGAACGGAGATAAGGTCTGAAGTAGTAAGTTATGGTTGCTATTGTGTAGTTTTAGGCTTGTGGAATTCTGAGGGGTATACACAGGTCAAAAATGGTATACCTCCGTGGGTTCCACTAAGGGGCACATGTTGTTTCTCCAATAAAATGGTCCCATTTTATTGATATAGAACTAACATATAACTGCAAAATAATTAATGAAATTTTTCTGCGCTATATATATCAGTGTTTGCTTGTCTGGTCGTCTGTCATGCCAGCATGTACATATATCTGGAGTGGTGTTTGTGTATTTGTGAGGTACAATAGGCTGCCAAGATTGGCTTGTTAAAATTGGATATGTTTAGTCCATGAAAAAATTTGAATTGGAAAAGTATATTTTTGGACAGGAAAGTGCTTAGCTGTTCTGTTTAGTGCAACATTGAAAGGGAAACCGAGTCATTTAGTTCTCAAGACAAAAGGATGCAGCTACTTGGTTGTGTACCTTTTACATCTATTGGAATCCAATTTTTGAACAGAGTAGCAGACTGGCAGTCTTCAAAATTTTCATCTTTTGCTCAGACAACGTTAATTAATTTTTTACCTCCACTGTGTGCCATAAAACGAGAAGGAAACAATTGGTGGAAGAATTAACTAGACTTTAATGAAGTGAACAACTCTAAGAAAATTCTAAATAATTATTGGTAGCTAAGTGTACAGAGCAGAAGTATTAGCTTCTGGCATGAAACCGATGTGGTAGGAGGTATAGAACTATGCCAGTGAAGTCATGGCCTGGAGGCCTAGTTTACATCTAAGCGTTTCATAATCATTCTACTGAATTTTGTTTCCAGTTTGCCTTGGAGGAAGTGAGAAAGCTTCTGCACAAGCAGCAGGGTATTAATGGTTTGTTTGGCACAGCTTTTTTGAAATCATGTTCCTTCGAACTAATTTTTAATCACATATTCTTCCAATAAAATAATTTTGCGCGTGGATCCATAACTTTTTCCTACTAAAAAAAATAATAATAAAAAAATCATTTTTCACTTCAAACAATCTTCTCCCAAACAAACACTAAACTTCAAAAATAGCCTTTCTCCAGTTGCTTGCATCCTTTTTTTCTCCCTACCATACTTGTACATAAAACTTGCAAATAGAATGACATATGGTGGTAAACCCCCTCCCCCCCCCACACCCCCCTAAAAAAAAAAATAATAATAAAAAAATCATTTTTTACTTCAAACAATCTTCTCCCAAACAAACACTAAATGATTTGATTACTTCATTCATAAAATAGCAACTATAATTGTTTTTTATTTCTCTGACACATTTCTAATGTTTGAAGAGTCTCATATTGAGGAGAAAGCACAAGAAATAAAAGGCAAGGACGAGGTGATTGTTGCAAAGGAGAAGATAATCAAAGAAAAATCAAATAGCATTATATCATTGCAGAATGAAATTGGTTCTCTACAAGTGAGGCATATAAATCCCTAAACTCAGTTGTTTTATTCTTTTCCTGCTAATGGAATGAGTTGCTTGCAAAATAAATATATATGCCTTTTGATATGTGCATTATCATAACTTGTGGTTTTTGTTTGTTAGAAAAAGGGATCATTAGCTGTCAAGGAACAGGTGGGGAAGGCACATGCACGAGCTGAAGAACTAGAAAAACAGGTGGAGAAACTCAAAACAGACATTGAAGTGATAAATAAGGAACAGGTAGTCGTCGAAGACCGAGCAAAGGAAGCTGCAAAGAAGACGGTTGAATTTAATGCTAAAGTTGAGAATGTAAGTTGTTTCTTTTTCTACTATGCCTGAAAAATTGTTTTATACTCATAAATATGGCCTCAAAATTTCATAAGTTTTGTCTTTAGTAGCGAACTCGGAATTAATGATGATATATCACTTGACTAAGCTCTCCTTTATTATAAATTGGCGTCCTTATTTATTAAAGATAAAATATGGGTAACATGGTTTGGGCATATTTAGTGAAGCCTGTTTTGTGCATCGATTATGAAAACTAATGGAACTAATATTAGCGGTAAACCTAGGAAGAGGGCTGCCTAAAATCGCACGGAATGAGGTAAACGGAGAGGTTTTGAAGCATTGATAGTTTGGATCTGAAGATGTCTCTTGATAGAGTGAAATTAGACATGGAAGAAGACAATCCATGTATTCGGCCCATATGAGGATGATGGGAGTTTATTCTTTTGTTTTTATGGTATTGACTTTTTATATGCTTAATTATTTTTATATTGAAAAGATAGGGACATCCTAATCATCTTATGAGCTGGCATATGTTGCAATGCCTAAGCATATGACTAATGCAGTATGCATTCAAAAAGAGAGACGTTTCAGCAGCTGAAATTTGTCAAAAGATACTATAAAGTAACATGACATATTTAAAGCTTAAATTTGCATGAATATGATGAAAACACACAAATAAGTCTATTTTGTGTAGAATGAAAGTCCATTTTTTGAAACCGTCAGTGTAGTGTGTTACCTCGTGGTGGTTTAGGTTTCGAATTTTAATGGCAGTTTGAAATCAAATTGGACCTTTTAAAAATAAAAATTTTTGCTAGAAATTAGATTGTTAAATTAATTAATGGGTGGTTATATTGACACACAAATTTTTTTGTTGGCTACTCCACACCTTTTCAACATTTTTATTTGCTAATTTTGCCATAGATAAATCACATAATTAACCAAATGTTAAAACATTTTTTTTTTTAACATAAAACCTCTTTTTTTCACCACAATCATTTTTTTATTATTTTGCTGGGTTGGATTTGGAGGAGGATTTAGATTCTCTGCAAGCACCCACAATCAATTATAATTAAACTAAATTAATGGAAATTTAAAATGGATTAATAATTAACTGCTCAAAAATTTTCACCTGAATCCATTTTTGCTTAAAAAAAATTGAATCTAGCTGCAAGAATGGAAAAACTTGCCTTCTCGAAACTGAATTGGCGTCGTCTTCATTGGGGAAGCACGCTTGGATGGATTCACATGATCAACACTAAGAAGAAGGGAATCCAAAATAGTCGATAAGGCAGAGTCCATGAAGGAGCCTAACTAGAGTCTGACCCTGTTCTTTTTTGCCTTGATAAACAAGGAGGAATTAGATGGAATAGGGACACCGTTAAAAGGCTATTAAGAAGAAAATTGGTGGCCGGAAAAAAAGTCCGATGATTGTTTGGTAGAGTTTGGGAAGGGGGTATGACTGTGGTGTACTGGATATATATATATATATATTTTTTTTTTTACTAATTTGAACAAATGTTATGCTTGTAATATAATCTTGTTGTATTTATCAATAACGTGTTTTAATTAGTGTGTTCTTACTTTATATAAAGTGGTGTAACAAACAAAAATCGTGGTGGCAATATAACCACCCACAATAAATTACCCTAATTTCATAACCTAATTGTTGAGACTTTTTCGATTTTATTGGTATTTAAATTTATACTTTGATATACAAATTTTTTTTCTCTCAACAATGAAGTATGATAAAGTGAACAGCTGGACCAAACCATTAGGTTTTTTCAAACCGCTTTAAATTGTTTGGTTTCGGTTTGGGTTTTTTCTCTACAAATAGGAGGCTGCTGATAATTAATAATTATAAGCATGACTAAATAAATAGGGAACATTCCAGATGAGGTCCCAGACCTTTGAAGCTTGTGAGATTGGGATCCTGAACTTTTCATTTGTGGTATACCGGGATCCCCAACCTTTTAAAACTATTCACGCTTAGTCCTTTCTGACTGAGATTATCAATTTGACTGTTGAAATGTAAATAATTGTGTTGAAATGACTATTACATCCTAATTTTAAATCTATCTTTCCTAAATCAGATTTTTTGTTACTTATTACTGTGCTTAAACTAACAAGAGTGACGGCAACTACGATTTGCAGAAGAGATCGAAGCATTTAATTGGCTGGTTTAAAAATCTTTCAAAACCGGCCAAACCGGACGTCTTACACCTCTAATTTTGTGTTTTATATACACCCTTCACTACTTGTGGAAAAAAGAAAATAAAAACCCGTTCTTTCTCTCTATGTGTACTTCAATCTAATTCTCATTTCACGTTTATGCATGGGTTGCTGCCATTCTGTTTGCAGCTTCAAAAAGTCATTGATGAACAGAAAAAAAAGTTACGTAAAACTGAACGAGCTCTTCAAATTGCTGAGGTATATTACTCATACTTCAAATACTTGTTAAATTTGTTTGAACATTTGGCTGGATAATTAATTGCATTCTCTTTAATTATGAAATTCAATGCAGGAGGAATTAATGAAAGCAAAGTCTGAATATACATCCAAAACTAAGGAGTTAATAGAGGTTAGCATTCAGTGGTTTGTTTTATATTTCCTACAACTCTTTCTGTGAATAATTCATTGAAGTTTAGTTTTGGAATCTGAGTTGACTTCCTTATTGCTTATATGTTTTGTTGCATTTCATGATACCTATCAGACACAATAAAGGTTCTTTATTTCCACTGTAGTTCTTCAGCAGCGCAGTAATTGATGCTAGCTGATTCACATCATCTAGGTTCTGTACAAACTTTTCATTTGAAACCAAGAACATGATATTAATAGTCGACACAATTCATTTGCATGTCAATTCTCTCTCTCCCTCATACTTACTAATGTTTTTATTGGTTTATCAAAGTCCTGAATAACTAATTATTCATCTATTTTTTTGTATCATGGAAATTGTGACGACGATTTGAGTGTCACTAAATCATAAACTAAAGTAAATTTAAAGAATATTCAA
>CAIGRP010120470.1:0-10778 GCA_903798385.1 Fraxinus cuspidata
GTTCTCATTTAAAATGAGTGATTTGTGACCATTGAACTAACCTTGCATATTACTTGTCCCATCATAACCTTGTTCCCGCGAATTAGAAATGCTTAAGTTATATCTATAAAATATCTTATCAATAGCAGCCTTGAGTGAGACATTTGTAGTAGTGGACATGTGTTCAACACCTATGAAACGTTCATTTACAAGCCCATTTTTTCCATAACATAACACAACTGACATTTGCTCCTTCGTTGACACATCACGAGATTCATCAACTAAGATAGAAAATAACGAATCACTTACATCTTTGATAATAACATTTATCATTTCAGTAGCACAAGCACGCACTATATCCTTTTATACCTTAGGGGATGTTAATTAACAATTTTGGGGTGCATTTTCAAATGTCACAACCTTAACATCATGATTATGATCAGCCAGAAATTGTAATTGAACTAGAAAGTTACCTGGATTCAGAGTTCATCATGCCCCGAAATGAATGCCCTTATCTTAACAAAACTTGAACACAATCAATTGATGCAATAAAACGGACACGATATTCATTTCTCATTTGTTTTGACTACTTGAAGAAAACCGTTTGAATGTTTTGTTCTTGATTCATCAAAACTTCACACTTAATGTAAGCTTGATTATGTGAACTATTATACTTTCCAACATGAGTACCAAACCTCTTTTTATCTTTCCAATACGTGAATCCTTCACCAACAAATGAGTCAACTCCACCTTGTTTCCCACTGCCTGTTTTAAAAAGATAATAATATAAGCAAAAAGCTACCTCTTTTGCCACACTATACTCCAATCAACCATCAAACTCGTTAAACCAAGAACGATTAAATCATCTAGATTCTTTTTCTCCAAATTGTCTTTCGTTAAATTCATGGTTAAACGGCTGATAAGGACTCTTTTGAATATATGCTCTTCGAACTTAATCTCTAATGTTAGATTGTAATTTAAGATTGGAGTCCTTAATCCAGAATAGGTGGGAAGTTGTGCAACATCAAAATCGTTTCCATTTGATGTCTCTTCATTAACATTTTTTGCATCCTCAATAGCTTTTCTTTTATAAAATATTTCCATGACTGACTCTAATAAATAGGAATTGGAATGTAAATAAACAAAATAAAATATGGAATCACCGATGTTCTATCATAAATAACATTATTCATAGAATAAGGCTTAATTTTTCAATTCATTTCCTCAATTTCAGACTTCTATATGAGAATATACCAAACATGGTTTCAAAATTTTTTCAAAACAGCCAAACTCATGGTGCACTGGTTACCGACTTCGACAGGCGACAAAAAATTCAATGGCAAATTACCAGTCGTAGATGAATACCAACAACACTTGTGGTTATTCCTAATTCCTCCCCTATAAATAAAAGACGTAGTTACCCATCGCATATAACCCACAAACTACAGCCAATAGCAGATGAATACCAATATAAATTATAGAAAACTTACCTACCGACTCGGTAGCCGTCGTCAACGAACACTGGCTGCAGGGCTTGTTTTTGTGGTTCAAACTTTACTCTTTAGACCACCAATCCACCCTTAGCATCAACATGGGACGTGAGTGGATGCAAGGGCATCTCAATTCTCTGTTTTGGTATTGTAATGGATTGCAGCCGCATGAGCTTCTATCATACAGTTTGGGGCAAATAATTAGCCCAATTTTTTTTAAAATATTGGGTTGCAGAAAAAATTGGGGCGGCCCAAAGCCCAGTGCAGGCATTTGGTTGGGTCCGCCCCTGCTCCCACCCAACTCTTGCTTGTGGGGCAAAGAGGTGGTATAAAAAGATCTGCGACTAAAAAGGAATTTTTTTTTCAATTTGGAGGTGGTAAGTAAGAATATAACAAAGTTGTCATACTTAAAACTAAATTCAAGTTCAGTAACCCAATTGCGATTTCCCTAAATGTTTAATGACCCATAATAAAATTTACGCAAATCAAATAGAAAACTATGCGACTATAACAAGTCAAGACTCGTAAAATTTCTAAGTGGAGATTACAATTGAGGAGAAATGATCTTATGAGCACCGCTACTCTTTTATACTAAGCACCAATGACATTGCGTAACAATTTATTTGTGGATTCATTTATGGTAAGCCTCAATATTGAATTAATTTTTTTATTCATCAATGAATTGATATGTCATTTTCATGTCATCACTCATCAGTATTTAGCATAATATGAGCATCGGTATTTATTAGGTCGTTTCTTTATAAATACGAATCCATACAAAAGAAAAATCAAACAAAATGCTGAATTAGTAGAATTTACTTTAGGACAAATCAACAAAAGATTGTGTAATATAAGTTGTTAAATTATCAAAGAGTTGATCGCAACGTCCATTATGTAATCTAATAAGAAAGATCAAAGAATATTGAAAGGGCAATGATTGAGGACCTTACTCTATTGTAGCATCTAACAAGATTCAAGTCTACTTATTTTGGGTGGAGAAGATTGACTTGAGGCTCGTTGTAGAATAGTTTTTGAAGTAACCACCTTAATTTTTGTTTAAAAACTAATTTTAAAAGAGCTTTCTATTCTGAAAGTGTTTTTAGAGGAAGTCACATTAAACCCGTTTTATCTAAAAAAATCTTCTAATTAGAAGATTCAATTTCATAAAATTAGCCAATGGATTAAAAAAACAGCTTTTAAATCTCCAATGCTCATTTTGATTTTTCAAAAGTTATGCCAAACGATCTCTTAGTCTTAATAATTACTTTGTCAAGCAATGTTTTCTGTGAATCGTTTTGATCAAAGTTATACATGGATACAATTGGAACGCATAAAAGGAAACATCATATTCTAAAGGAGACTAAGGTCGTTTGGATTGTATTTCAATTTTCAGTTTTGAATTAATTAATTTTTCCTATTTTTAGGGCATGTTTTAAGATCGCAGAAAAACATTTGATTTATCATTTTGAAAACTGTTTCTCAAACAAAAAATTGGAAAAACACATTTGAGTTAGAATGTATAGAAATTGTTTTATGATATCTTATTCAATGATTTTGGTTATTCAGCATAATAGAAGAACTTTATGCTAATATTTTATGAAGTAATGTATACCTTTTAAAATTGGTGAAACTTGGAAAAACAGGAAATAAAAAATAAAACATAATGACACACACTGAGAATTACGGAATGTAACTGTGAATGATAAGATTACATTGCACAATTCCATAGCAAGTAGACTTAGATTACAAGCTTAAGTGCATGTTTGATACTCTTTAATTTATTTTATTGTTTGCTATATGATCATTTTTAATTACATATTCACGCAATAAAATATTTTATACGTATACCAAAAACTTTTTCCTACTTTTTAATCACACATTCTCCTAAAAATCACTATTCAAAACCCTTTATTTTACCAAAATGGTTGTCAAACTGGTTCTAAATATTGATAGTAGGAATAAACACAGTTGTAAAACTAAAACAAATTAAATAAATTTAATAAACGATTTATGAGTCCATGAGTAGTCATTCCACATTTGTGTAGCAATTTCATTCCTGGCTTGTCCATTTGAGCTATTTATTAGCATCAAATCGGTGATAACCAAGGCATCTTCGTGAGCGATTATCGATGTTATTAGAGAGATTATCAAGAATTATTGATAATGCTTTGATCATCGATGGGATGTCATCGTTGTCACTCAAAAATTTTAATCTTTCCAAAATTTATATTCTTATAAGATACTAAGAAATAAGAAAGTATGTTTTTCTTCTTTTCTTATAATATTACTGATTTATAGGTTTTTTTTTTTATTTTGTTTAGGATAATATGTTTTATTATTTAATTTTAGATTGGGTAATTAACACATAACGTCCCCACCTTTCATTGTTATTATGGAAAACGCCCATACCCTTCATTTTTTGGCATTTTCACTCTTATTTTCACATTTCATTGCGCAAAATGTCATTTTCATTCATTTTCTCAATTAAAAATTATGTAATGATGAATATACCCTTATCTTTAAATAAAACAAAAAGAAAAAGAAAAATTAATTGCAACCATAATCTCAAAAATTTTTAAAAAGCGCAAATGAGTCACAAATAAATTATTAAAATTGTAATTAGTACATAATATCCCTCTCTTTCACCATTGTTGTGAAAATGCCCATACATTTCATTCTTTTGGCATTTTCACCCTTAATTATACATTTGATTGTGCAAATCATCATTTTCATCCAATTTCTCAATAAAAAAGATGTGAAATAATAAATATACCCTCTTATTTAAATAAAAATAATATTTTTTAAATTCTAATTATTTATTAATTTATTTGGGACTCGTTTTCACTTTTTTTTAATTTTTAAATAAATTTAATTGGGACTCATTCGCACTTTTTTTAAGAAAATAATTTTTTAAAAATAATTTATTGGGGACTTGTTTGCAATTTTTTTAAAAAAATTGACACTATAGTTGCAATTAATTGTTTAGCGTTTTTTTTTTATGTATATATGAGTGTATATTCGCTATTTCACTTTCTTTTATTGAGAAACTGGATTAAAATGGATAGAAATAATTATTTGTGTTATCAAGTGTGTAATTAAGGGTAAAAATGCTAAAAAATAAAATATACAGACGTTTTTTGCAATAATAGTAAAACGTAGGGACATTATGTACTAATTATCTTTTAATAATTTATTTGAGACTCATTTGTGCTTTTCAAAAAAAATTGGGACTATGATTGTAATTAATGTTTTTCTTGTACTTTTTGTTTTATTTTAATAGAAGGGTATATTCGTTATTTTACAATTTTTTTAATTAAGAAAATTGATGAAAATGACCTTTTGTGCAATGAAATATGAAAATAATAGTGAAAATGCCAAAAAATGAAAGGTATGGACGTTTTCCACAATAACAGTGAAATGTAGGGACGTTATGTGCTAATTACCCTTTTAGATTTTATTATTTATTTATTGATGAATTTTCTTTGGTTAATTAAATCAATTAAATTATTTATATTTTAATATTACTAACTAAACACCCGTAATCTTTGATTATTTCTTAATGTTATTAATTACCGCCAATTTTTTAATAAAAAAGAAGAAATGTATAAATATTAAAGTTGGGGCCTTCGATAAAATATCGTAGGCCTTAGGTAACCACTTAATTCTTGTAATACTTTAGCCGGCTCCGACTGTGGTAGGTTGAGTTAGAAAAGCTTTGAGGACTCGAGCTTTATATTAGAAAAATGAGAGTGAGGGGAACAGGGGCACTCCTCGACTAGATCATCCAATTTGCTTCGAAAGACGAGCATAATTTTATAGTCAAACTCTTATACCAATTGGACAACAACCCTCTAGAGGAAATATACATCTACATATTCAATCTCAAATTTATTTAGAATGAGAATTATTTTTTGTTGTTTAATAAAAATAATTCACAAATTTTGGTTAAAAAAAATACCGTATTGGAAATTACATAATTCATTTTTTCAAAAATATTTTCTGATAATATTTTTCAAATATTTTAAAATAATACATAGGTAGATATGAACAAATTTCTCATCCCAGTAGAACATATTAGAATCAGGAACTAAAATAATATTATTTATTGTGGCTAAGAGGATCCAATTGTAAACATTCTACTCTCTTGTCAAAATAAATAAATAAGTAAATAATTAAAAAACGTTACAAATTTAATATGAAATTCGTACAGTATTTTTTGGATATTCCCGTCTTTGATCAACTATATGAATTAGTATTCTTAGAGCAGAGAAGGTTGTGATATGTGCTTAATATTTTATAAACACATACTACTTTTTTTTTTGGTTGACATAGGAACCCGCAGCCGCTACTCGTGAGTGTGTACTGGGTAAACCTCGCTCCATGTGCAGCAGCCTGCAAACCACAGATGAGAGATAAACCTCACTAGATAAGCCCTATGCGACGGGTTCGACCGAGAAAGTGTTGGCATAGGATTCGAACTCGCGACCTTCGATCTCCGCGTTCACATGCTCCACCAACTCGCCTACCCCTGAAGGTGTAACACATACTACTTTACTATAACGGGAATTTGTATCTAAATGGCGGTCTAAGTTGCGTTTTGGTTCAGGTTGTTTTTCCCTTGACTGTGACGAAAATTTATATCTGAATGGCAGTCTACGATGAATTTTGGTTCAGGTTGAATCTGCATCAGTGGTGTTGCAGAACGAAGAAGATAATAAATCAATCATTTTTCGAATTTTTGTTATTCGGACGGTGTAAGGTTGTGATTAAAAATATCACGATCAATTGGCAATGATTGGGGGTTACCTCTTGCCCGAGGCAGGTGGAGGAAATGACCAGCACCAGCTGAGTAAGGTTTACGATTCATAGTCAGACTCTCTAAATTGCACTTTACCATGTAACTTGAGACTATTTCAACGTTACGCTTTAATTTAGTGGTTAGCTTAGATTAGGCGCTTCAACAAATTTCTCCAAAAATGAAGGTTAATATATTTGTTTCATTGAGAATCTTAGACCACGATTTGTCTTTGGACCTCGACTTTGATAATTGATTTTGGCATCTCAAAAGGACAATTCCAATATGCTGATTGGCTCTTTCTCGCTACTCAAATTCTAGCACACCCATAAAATATTTCTTAAGATCATAACTTCAAAAGAATACTTTATAGATAAATTAAAAAACTTGGTATAATACAACTTATTTAGGACAAATCGAATATAACCTTTTTGTAGTATAAGTTGTTCTTTCTGTATTAGCCTTTAGCTGCAGGCCGGCAGGGATAAAACTGGTAAGTATGTGCTGCAAACTCTATATAAAGCTCTACTTGTTCCATGAGTTTTACTCCACTACCAAATTCAATTTCAAACATGTCTAAGGCTAAAATGCTTGCAGTTTTCATGGGTTTTGTACTTTTGTGCTACCTTAGCAACCCTTTGGCTCATGCTTCAAATGCCAACGAGCCAAATGCTTTGTTAACCTCCATCCCGAGTACCCAAGGGGCTCTTCACGTCCCATTTGAAGAACCACTTGGTGGATTGCCGCATAGAAGATTGTTGGAATGTTGTGGATGTCAGGGCAGATCTTGTGTCCTTTGCTGCAAGACTAAAAATTAAACTGTGTGATTTTAATCTCGTTTTTTTGCAATTTGTGTTGTGTTTTCATCCCGTCAAATGTTGTGCGCTAATGAAACATATCAATGAACTTTGATATCGTAGTGTGTCACCTACCTGTCATTTGTAAAACTTCTTTTCCTTTTTATGCATCAACCTATGAAATCTATGAGTTTTCGTGTTATGTGTGCTATCTAAGGAATGTAAAATATTGTCTCCTTATGAGCATTAGTTTTTCAGAAATTTTCTGGGTATGCAATCCAGCCTAGGAAGGATCAACATGATTTTGTGAATTGAGAAAATTGTAACTATAAAATGGATGCTCACTTTGGACTTCTATATAATTAAGCTGTAGTAAAGCAATCTACTAGAGATTTCAAGGAAGTGAAAAAGCATATAATTAATTCACTCTTAGATAAGACTACTACAAAACTAAAATATGTGGGGTTATCACTTATCATTGAAAAATTAAGTGTTTCGACCACTAAAGTAGAGTACCCTATGCTTTGATGGGTGAGCTTACAATGAGGGTTTCTTTTTGAAGATTTTAGCATTTTATGTTCGAAATATTGATAGGAGAGCCATGTTAATTAGTTATAACAAATCTTAGCAGGGCATTAAATGTAAGATAATCTCCAATACAATACCTCATTGTTAAAGTATTTTTATCACATAAACAAAACACACTTCCTAAAAATTAATCTCTAATGCAAGTTGACAAGGACTATGTCAAGCTAATGTGGTTCACAAAATAGATATTATTTAAAGCTCTGTCTTGATTCAGAGTCTCTGTTAAATATGCTGAGTCTCCAATAATTCTCTTTCTGTTTTAGAATATTGAATTTTCTCTCCCTTCCCATTTTAATTTCTTTAATTTTAGAGTAGATAAAAGACAGAGACAACAATATTAACTTGTAGATAGATTTCGGACTAATTTTAGGCTTGACATAAATGCTACGTAATTGCAAGTCTTTCAACTTGCTTATAAATTATATATTGCATTGGAGATGCTTAAAACCCTAGAACCTGTATTAATTAGGGTAACCTAGAATAGTAACCTATAAAACACTCACAACCTTTGCAGTTGCGAAGGTTGTACAAATATCCTGCAAAGGTTGTACAAATATCCAAATGATTCTTCTCTAAAAATACCTAGCAATCATTAACGTGTTATACCGAGTTGTCTTTTATCTCAACAAGTGGGATGCAAAAATTTCTTCACCAATGAAATTCTGTTTCAAGGGAAATCATCTTTTCCCTATATTTATTTTTAAATATTTTTCCATTTATTTAAAATTCCTCATTTATAACAAATTACGTTTTAGGATACTTTTATCTATCAAGAAAAGCGATGTAAAGATAAAGCACAAGTATATGCTCTCTATTTTTCATGAGTGAGGTGTTTTTTTTTTTTTTTTTTCCCGATTGGCATACTAAACTATGTGGATTAAGCCCCTGCTTGGTTTTGCTAAATGTTAGATTTATAGTAAATTTTGAGAAAAGTAGATGAAATGTGTGGTTAAATGTCGTGGGTTTCATTAATGAGTGGTTAAAGAATGGTTGACTTTGACTTAATTTTTTTTATCAACTTTTTTTAGCTAACCAATCAGGACTAAACTTATTAGAAGTATCATGTTAAATTATACAATTGAAAATGAGTCCTAAAGTATTGTGTTAATGTTTTCAATATAACATGCTCTATAATACATTGTAACAAACCTGTCATTAGAGAATATGTTAATGTTAAAAAGACACATTCAATAAGTCCTATTGCATTTTGTACAACATCCATCTTGTTGGCATCTAGACGAGGATGGATTCTACAATCCTCTAGAAAGAAAGAGCAAGAATATTGAAAAGGTAATGATAAAATTATTTAAGGGCTCTTTATGTATTCAAACAAGTCATCCCATCCACATAAGCTAATTTTGGACCGACGTGGTTAACTCGATCTTAGCCATCACTTATTATAGCTAGCGGTGACAATGGCTTGGCTCGACCTCTATACGCACAAGCTTGGCTCGTGCTCATTTGTAACTAGCCTGCTCGGCTCGTAGAGCTCGGCACACGAGCTCGAGCTCGTGGCTCGTGGGCCGAGCAGNTAGCCTGCTCGGCTCGTAGAGCTCGGCACACGAGCTCGAGCTCGTGGCTCGTGGGCCGAGCAGAGTTTCGGCTTGCGACCTCGGGTTTTTTAATTTCTTTATATATATATATATATAGCTATACTTTTCTAAACCTTTTTTTAAAAAAAAAAAGATATATTTTTCTAAACTTTTTTTTTTAGATAAACCTTTTTTTCAAAAAAAAAAGAAAGAAAGAAAGATAAACCCTCATTCTTTATCTGGGTTTGAGACCGCCTACTTCAATTTCGAGTAAGAGTTAAAAATTGTACACAAATAACCTGTTATGTGTGCAATTTTTTTAAAAAAATTATATAAAGCTATTATAATTTTTTTTATGAATATGGTTAAATTAAATATCACTTACTTGACGAGATGTAATTTCAGCATATTTATCTTGCAGTCGAAATGACCGTCTTGCCAGTCTTTCAGCACATTAATGCTTCTAAAATATCTTGTATTTTTTTCAGTCGGCTCCTGACCTCGAACATAGCCCTCTTACCTGCACTAAAAGTAGACTCTGAAACTACAGTGCTAACCGGAGATATTAGTAGGTCTTTTGCCATTGCAGAAATCACTAACCATCGGCTTTCGTACTATTGCTAGAATTCAATTATTTCTTCTGAGCTTTTCTTAATTGTCTTGTCATTAGGTATATTATGATTAAAGTAATCAATTAATTTAGTAGGCAACGTATTTGGATTTGCGTTTAATGTTTGATTACATGAGGTAGACAAAGTACTACTAGAGGAACCACATGCATTTGAATCATATATATACGAGTTAATGCCTTTGAATAAAGTTAAAACTTCAGCGTCGTCTTCTAGTATATCAATGAGAGGAGTAGGTGCAGAGCCAGAGTATACCCAATTAATAATTGTACACATTCGTTGAGCATATAATTCATACATTCCACATAAAATTTGTTCTAAATTTCTTTAAGTGATAGGTACATTAAAAGTTAAAGCTCTTGAAATCTGATCAATTACAAATTTAGTACCCTATAAACTATATCGGGGGTCCATGATGCATGCTAACAGAAAAATAACATAGGCAAGTCTTCCCAATAGTTTCTAAATATAATTCAACTAAAATCAGGGTCATTTTTATATCTATGAAAAACCCTAACAATTATATAAAGACATTCAAGAACCATACAACTAGTGAGATAATAAACTCCAAACAAAATATCTATATAATCATAAAAACTTGTAAAAAATTTTTAATTTTAAAAGCTAACATCCAATTGGACTCATTCAAAATAGTATCGTCATCGTTTCTAATATATCTATTGTTATAAAATTCAGTTATTAAATGTTCAAAACCTTCGTATGATTTTAATAATAAGTAAGTGGAGTTCTATCTATGCCCTATGTCACTAAAAAATGTTTTCGTATGCGTCACCCCTGATTCGACACAAAATTCCTCACATGCTTGTTTTCTATTAGGTGAAATCGTTATATACACAAGTGCATCACTAATTCTTTGAATTTTATTCTTAATATGTTTTAAGCCGCTTTGCACTATTAAATTAAAAATATGGCACGCACATCAAATATGAAACAAATAACCACTGATT
>CAIGRP010120478.1:0-16094 GCA_903798385.1 Fraxinus cuspidata
TTTGATGGATATTACTAAGAAAAGAATGCATTTTAAATAGTGATATAATAAGAAATATGTGGTTTAAAAGTAAGGAAAAGTTATTGATGTGATGGAAAATATTATTTTATTAAAGAATGTGTAGTTAAAGATGAGTAGAATAATGAAAATGAAAAATATAATGTGGCTCAAACAAGGGCTATATTCATCTTCAATTGTACACAAATCGAAGCTATCAATGAAGTATACTTCCTTGAAGAACAAAACTTGAAGAAATCTCTGGTTGCTTATGAATGCACTGTTATAAATGTTCACACCTGAAATATATTACACTGCCGAAGAAAATAGGCATTTAAATTCAAAGCTATTTCATCAATCAGTGTCGCGCACAATCTTTTTCGAGGGAAGCACAACTGCAGCCACTGGATTATACTCCAGGCCACCACCTTGATCTATTATCAATCTGAGTTCATCAATATGAAGCTTCCCATGATGACCACTTATCACAGCAGTTGGAGTTTTAGACAATTCCTATCAAAAGTAATGCAGAAAAGAGAATGTTATGAACTATATTCTAATGAAAAAATTAAGTAAAAAGTTTGACTGAGAAATCACCTCAGGAATGTCCCATACGTTCTTTCTCCCGCTGAGAGCTTCGACTTTAGGGATTCTCGTGTCTTTGGCTTTCAAATATTTTAGCTGCTCTTCAACCCCTTTACTTTTCTCCAAACCAGCATGTACAGCAACCAGTTTACAATTTTGGATTCCGTCCTTAGTCTCTATGCAGACATCGTCCTCCAGATTTCAAGAAATGCAAGTTTTTTGTTAGCTTTCACTATGTATACTTACGCTACGTCAAATATTAAATTTAAATAAATAATTGTGTCCTTGATAACAGTTTAAGCTTTTAGACAAATGTAAGGTACCAAGTTTAGGCCATGCAATGACCCTATTATGAAAATTGTGCATGTGTCATGTTTTTGATAAAAATGAATTCAGCATGCACGCAAGGATGCGTGTTGAGAAATGTGTCCCCTCTCTTCCATTTTGAATTTTCAGATGAGGTGAGGTGGTTCAATAGAATATAAGCAAAGCAAACCATTGGCGCGTCTCAAGTTCATCCACACGGCACACATCCATTGGAAAACTATACTGATTGCTCCGTGCAAAGAAAGATACAAAAGGAAAAAAAGAGCGACTAGAAGCTCACTTCTTCATGTACCCAAACCAAATCAGCAAGAAATTTCTTGTGTTCGTCAGGAACTGCCTTGACCAAATCTGCAAACATGATAACCTATCTTAAATATAGCCTGTCCAGAATTAGAAACGAAGTTTCTGTTCTTTTAAGGGGGGAAGGGCTTAGAAACATTAACATATTCAAACTGAATAAAGATTAAATAAATTTGGCATCAAATGATCAAGAAGTCCTAACCTAATTAGGTACCTGAACTGTCAACTACTATTATCAAACATGATTACAAAATTACCAAAGTTATCAAGTTGCAGAATTGACATAGGAACTAATTAACAGGAAGCATAGAATCTCAGCAAGCATAAGTTAAGACATAATCTATCACCCTAGGAAAATTTTCGAGAGCATGAATTTGCACTACAGATAGATTCGTCAGGAATTCTTTATCTAACTTCAATGTGTTCAGGCTCTCAATAAAATAAAATTTTCTCAGCTTGTTAACTTACAACTCGAGAGCATATTAGACTGATATCACAGTATTCCAAAGTGCCAGCCCCACAATCATGGTAACCTTCTACACCCACACCTGCAGATTAATTAGCTAGGTTCCTCATATCAAGAAGTGCAACCTCTATCCTATAGACGTGGCACAGAACTGTGACATTCGTCTGTCTAGCACATAACCTCATGTCTTACAACATTGATTCAAATGTAAAAGGGATAACTCGTGTCCACCTTTTTTGTATTTTTCTCTCAATCAACAAATGGCATTAGACATGACCTGTTGTTTCTTTCTTTACCTTCATTTCCTCGTGTTTGGATGAGTAGCAACCAAGCATGTGTAAACACACTGTGATAAACATACACAAGCGTGTATATGCATGCACTCGTCTATATATTGTTATTTCAATTCTCCAAACGGTCAAATTCTGAAAATCAGTGCGAGTATGGCAGTATGCTCTTACTCTCAGTCTCGCTCCCCCTCCCCCTCTTGCTTGAGTTATGATTCGATGTCATAGAGTATATTCCCATCTATATAAGACACCCCGTTCATCATTAAATGATAAACAAAAATTAAAACCTGTGTATAATCGAATGCTTGCAAAAATATGACCACTGGGCATATCTGGGAAAGACTAGAAACAAATTAGTGAAGCATAAAACAAAAATCAAATGAAGCAACACACATAAACCATCACTACACAAAGCAGAAGGAATCATTCGTGCTTGCTAAAACAGGAGAAATGACCAGCATTAACAAATGACATTATATACAGTACTAATCCAACAAGTCACTCAATGCAGTAACAGAGACAATACATACAATCTAATCCTGCATTCCACAAATCCAATCCAACACAGTCACAATTTCCAAGATTCATATATATTAGAAAAAAAAGAAGACATTTTCAATACTCAACAATAACATATTCAACAAACTCCATTTCGCAAAAGCAAAATTTATACCAGCAGATCCATGAGGGACGCCGTAGGACTCGAAAGTGGGTCGGGCATCGTAAATGGAGCCATTGTATTCGGTATTCTTAGCATGATTAAATCCAGTCATTCTGCCAGCCCACCTCCTCCCTTGCAAGTGCATATTCTCATAACCCTCTCCTTTGTACCACCGTTCTCTCGTCTCATTCATCTCGTACTCCTTCCAAGTCTCAGAGAATGGGATCCCGTCCGGCGGTCTCGGGAGCAGCCCCAAGAATGCAGCAAACGCAAAATCATGGTTGCCACATAGGAAAACGTGCGATTGTTTAGGGTACTTTGAGGGCAAAGAAATCAAGAAATCAATCACTTTCTTAGTGTCAGGTCCCCTGTCGCAATAATCGCCCAAGAAAATGAATCGGGCTGTCTGAAAATCAGCTGGGCCAATTAGATTTTCAAGATTGGACCAAAGATTCTGCAGCTTAGTTATGTATCCATGGATGTCACCTATGCAGCACAACACTCTGGGTTTATTGGATTTCTTGTCTGCCATGTATAATATAACAGTGTATTATGTGAAAATCTTTTGACGAAATGAAAGAGGATTTGGTTTCAATCATATCAAAGATCAAGAAAGTAAAAGTGCAGACAGGCTAATCCGATGAGGGATATACGGCGGACATTCGTCTAGAAAGATTGTTAAAAAGACATTTTGCCCTTTATCATTTTATATAGAAAAAGGTTGAACCACGGTCTTGAGGGCCCCACCGACCTTGCCCTAGGCCATTGTGGAGGAGGTAAATCGCAGGATGTGCCTCTCAGGAGCCAGGGTGGAGAGCTTATGGATAGGACTGGGCTATTAACCCTATGGTAACTCCCGCTTGCAACAAAGCCAATTACACCTTGCGGGGAATCGAACTCTGCACCCTACCGCGCTGAGTCCTAACCGCCCTCCCCTTTGCCACTGAGAGATTTGCCCTGGGGGCACCCTTTATCATTTTATAATTTTGTTTCGTGCATGTTTGTGTTATCTGAGAATTAAACGTTTATTAGTCACTGAATTTTACACTTCGTCACAACTTATTCGTCCAACGTCATAAAAAGCTTTAAGTGCCGTTGCACTTCATCAATCACCGAAATAGATTCCGCCTAATTGTGTCTATCTAAAAGACAAAAAAATGATGTGACTATTGATTGGTAAATTAAATGGATATGCGAGTTTCATGTCAACCAAACACACGTCAACGTTTAAAATCAAAATCCCCCTACCAAACCACCAACACAGGGCGACCTGCCCCCGCCACCACTACCCACTCCCTTCATCTTCTTCCCACATACCCCGCCTCCACCATCTTCTTCCCCACTCGATTCTTACCTGCAAGTCATTATCCAAAATCAAAATTTTGTTAACTATTTAATCCAAAATCAACATCCAAATTCAAAGGCGGAACACTTGAAATGAAGTGATTATTAAATCACTATTTAAAAATAGGAAATCTGGGGTTTGGGGTGAGGTTGGGGGTGGAGAAAATGAGAGGAAAGGGAAAAAAAAAACATGATTTTGCAATTTCACATACAACTAAAATATAATGTAAATCAAGGGAAAATTGCATCCACAAAAAACAAAAACAGAAAAATCCAGATGTGTATTAGTTGCTGCAGAAAGGTGACTGATTGTAAGGTTGTGTTTCATGGATATTATTGAGAAAATAATGTATTTTAAATAATGATATGATGAGAAATATCAAATATGTGGTTAAAAAGTAATAAAAAAATTATTGATGTGATGAAAAATATTATTTTATTAAATAATATGTGGTTGAAAATGAATTTTTAAATAATGTATTTTGATATAATGTGAACCAATAGGTGCTAAAAGCACAATTGTAAATATCATAAAAAAAATTGCTTTCGAGATGGTTCTTGGAATGACAGTTTCACGATGAAAACAAAGTTTAGTTTACCATTTAGACGTGGAGTTCACGTGTGCATTTAGTTTACCATTTACACGCAATTAATGGTCAAGTCATTTTTCCATCTTACACAAGACTTAACTGAGTCATTTTTTCGAGACGGAATTGATCAGGTGATTGATGGAGTGCAACGAACTCAGTGATCTTTGGGAAGCTTTGTAAAATTGAGTGAGTGAATCATGACGAAGTACAAGCTTATGAAACATTTAACTCGTTTTCTGAAGGACTTGAGATTTATCTACATAAACACTTTTTATTTTGTAATATTTGAAATACCCACTTCAACTGCGACAAACAAGGAACGAAAACGGCAATCCTAAATTTTGCTCGACGTAAATTATTGAAATTTCAAAAGCATTAATGGATCAAAAGTTCTAAGACATTTCATGGTTGTTTCGAAATTAAAGCTGATAATTCTAAATGAGGTAAGAGTAAGTTATCACCCCATTAGCCCTCACAAGAAAGTGACACAAATATCACACTACAGACTAGAGGCAAGATTTCTACCCTAACGAGGATATCTTTAAAACTCTTTTACATCGATTTACATTTATCCCAACTGATACGTGTAGTTTGACTTGGGGCCGTCGATGTGAAATCCTCAATCTCCACTTGCACAGCCCCCACAACCGCAGTGCATGCATTCTATAACTTTCTCCTCCCGCGAATGCTTCGGCACTCGGCACTCACATGTAGTTTCAAAGTTATGATCCCGAGGTTGCATGCACCTTAAGCAGCAGAGCCTTTCATATCCAGGCTGCAGCTAAGACAATAATAGTGTGAATTCATTGTATAAAGCTTGGAATGTAAGCATATACGAGCACCTCAAGACAAAACTGCACTGCATACTTCCAAACTCACAATAACCGATTTCCAAAAATTTAGAAATTGAACAATCTGAATTTTATCAATCTGCAAATATTCCTCTTTAAACCATTGTTTCTTTTGACAGTGTAACATTTTGTAAAAAGATCTTATTAGAATTTGCAAACAAGCACGAGAAAAGTTATAATTTGATTTACCACAGAGAGAACATACAGATTGCCCAGGGAACTCAGAAAACAAAGATGACACATGACAGAATTCATATTTCCAGTACCATGATAAATATTTGGACATTGTTAACAAACCTTTTTCCACTTCGCAATTAAGTTACGGTCTGCATAACCCTGATCCAAGCAGAACTCGTACAATTCCTCGGAAATTTCCTTCCTCCTGTGATAAAGGTCAAAAATGTAGCGACTTTTCTGATGGGGCTATTTTAAAAATAGGCCACAAGGCCTCACATTTTCTTTTACCATAATGTGGATCATTCTCAGCTGTCAAAAAATTGCCAGAAGCAAAAAAAAAATAATAATAATAATAAATAAATAAAAAGTAACACAAAATATGAAATTTGAACAAAACAGAAATATATTCGAGGTACTTTCGTATGATAATACAAAAAAATAAATAAATAAATAAAATAAAATAAATAAAAAAGGACCTTCTCTCATCTGTGCTTGTAGTTCACGTAGAGTAGGTTCAATCAACTCCCAACCATCAGGGTATTTTACTAGGTTCGTCTTCACCTTAGGCATGATTCCCTCTCAATATCTAAATAGGTTAATGAGTTATGTTGATGAAAAGATAAAAACAGTATATGGGCCGCTAAGTACCTATTATGGAACATCTGGAAAAAAAAAACAAAAAAAAGGTTCATTTACAAGCAGTTAATTCTTTAAAACAGAGCTGTTTTTCCACAGCCTGTTTATTCTTGCTTAGTGAAAATTGTAATAAAAACAAGACTGCACCTTCTTATGACTCTAAACTCGATACTTTTACATATTCAATTTTAAGCATAAGAAACAATCTTGGCCTTCTATATCCCAGCACACAGAAATTTAGTCCTGTGTAAGCTTTGCAACGAGAAATTGCAACCTTGTTCCTTATTTCCGATGATTAAAGTCCAAACCTTTTCATGATTCAAAAGAACTGTGGAGTTTACATCTTTTAAATTAGCATGGACCTTGAAACAAAAGACAGCTAAAATTAGGCCCACATCTCGATGCCCACACAATTACAATGAAATTGGGCAAAGGCTACTTAAAATGCTTGAGTAATAATTTGTTGACAGTGGTAAAAAAATAGTGTTGGAAAATGACCAACAAATGACTGGATCAGCAATGTAGAACGAGAAAGGGTGGAAGACTTTAAATTATTAAACAAACTCCATAGAGAAAAATGTAAAAGAACACAATGAGGAATGAACTGTAAATGCCAAGCATGGGCAATATGAAGTCTAGGGTTTTCGTCCAGCGAAAAAGCGAGACTACAACCAAAACTGCCACAGCCACCAAAGTATATCAGTTATGGACCTTGAATTCGAAGCCATGGGCAGCCGTCTAATTTAGTGGACGTAAGCAAAATAAACTGCAAGACACGATTAAAGTTGGGATATTGTGGATTTTATGTAAAGAGAGATGGCCTACCCCAGCAAGAGTAAGTTCACAGGGGACCCATCTTTTGTTACATCTTTTAAACATTTTAAACTTTAGTGTGTGTGTATATACACCTTACAATTTTTTGATATTTATTTCACTATAATTGAGCAAAGGGGGGTTTAGATCCATGTAAACAGGAAATATAAACGACAACAAGAACAGCAATATGATCCCTTAGACCTACCTGTATATCACATTGCTATCTTACTGACATCAAATCATCCCTTGGACCTAACTGTATATCACATTATGCTCTTACTTATACATCAAAATCAATGGAATCGTTATATAACGAGAATAAGAAGCAACCATATATCTGCCTATTGGTAAGATTCCGGAATGTTGGATTCAAAATCAGCCAGGAATCGTCAAGACAATTATTAAACAGTAACGGAGATCGTTCTATTTGTGATGTAGCTGCTTCACAGCACCAAATTCCACTTTAAATTAACACTTCTCCCCCCATCCCCACTCTCCCACCCAAAAAAATTAATTAATTATTTAATTAAAAAATTAAAAACTATTAAGGCGTAAGTTAAAAAGCCTAGAGTATATAAGTTAACAAATCCAGCAACCATATTCTATGTTCCGTTCTCACCGAAAAGTTGTTGTCATCAGATAAACTGATTTCCAACTTCGTGAACAGGGGAAGAATACCATAAATCACGAAGTAAGTCATATACTTAAATTTATAATTAAATAGCTGCCTTAGAATTCAAAGTGGGAAGGGACTGTACCAAATATTCGACCTCGGCGGAGAGAGTGACAGTCGAAGAGGAGACGGCGATGGAGATGGAGAGCAGCGAGGATTGGAAGGTTCGAGTTCTGAAAGTTAAGGAAAATTCTTTAACCTTATTTTGATGACATGCTGAGAGATAATTCTTTTAACCTTAGTCCTCGGTTCATTATTTCTGTAATTTTTTAAATAGTATTTTTGAAAATTTAAAAAAATTGGAAAGTTTTTAATTTATAATATTAATTTATTAAAGATTATATGGTTGAAAATAATAGAAAATAATAAATTTCTCGAATAATGAATGCCAAACGAGGTCTTGAATACTTTTAGGATACCCTATTTCCATCCACATTTTTATATATAATCATCCACTTTTAAAAATAAAATTTTATTAAGGGTGTGTTTGAGCCACGTTATTTTAGAAGAATGAATTTTGAAATAGTAGATTGATGGAGAATGTGTATTTGAAAATGAAGGAAAAGTTATTAATGTGATGTAAAATAATATTTTATTATAAAATGTATGATTAAAAATGAGTCAAATAATGAGAATGAAAATTTTAATGCGACTCAAACAAGGACTATATTTTAAATCCAATGTAAACTTACTTAGAAAGATATAAATATAATTAAATAAAAATATATAATTATAAATTCATCCACTAATTTTTATTTTCATTATATTATTTTAATTTTTTTTTTATATTCGTTTAAAATTTCTGTTTAACTAGAACCCTAATAAACCACAGAAAATTACATGGATATGTTCGAACCATTCTAGTACTTAAAACTTCAATAGACAAAGAATTTAGTAAATAATGTAAGAGACATCGTTAAATCATATTTACACAAACATAGCAATATATGAAGAGAAATTTGAAAAAAAGATTACATTTTTTTCATGTTTAATGGCTTTCTTGTGATATCGTGTTTGAGTTTGGGCACTCTAATTTTTTTTTCTTGGTTTTATGGTTATCTTCTTGGAATGATTATATGAGTGTTTTTTTTATTTACATTTATTTTGTTTTATTTTAATTTTATGAATATGAATTTGTGACGTTGAGTTTGATTTCTTGATTTTATAGTTTCTGAATTCATCTGCAACGGAAGTTCAAAATTATAGTGGGTTTCTTTCTTTTTTTATTTTGCTCTCAATAGAAAAGATCTAATAAAAGAGTTTGAATCTCATTTTGATGATTACTCTAGACTCTATGAAAATGATGATATGGTTCATGAGTTGATTCATTCACTTTCTCATTTTCACGATTCGACGAGTCGTGAGCATTAGATAGAGTTGGCAATTTTCTCTGTCCCTCCCCGAATGAGGCAAAAAAACTCGTCCCATCTTGAGTCACAGGGCGGGGCGGGGTTGCCCCACCCCGTGAAGAATGAAAAAAATTAATTAATTAACTATTAAATAATAATTAATTAATTGAAAATTAAAAAAAAAAAAGGTGGGAAACTGGGCAGCCCTGCACCCGTCCCCGTCTAAGGCGAGGCGAGGCGAGGCGGGGTGGGGCCCGCACCAAACCCGTCCTGTTGCCATCACTAGCATTGGAAGATCATGCCGAATATATGTCATGTTATTGCTTCAAGATGTAAGGTTATTTTCCTTCACTTGAACTAGCAACAATGTCTTACATTTCTTCTACTTTGGGATGAACCACTTACAATAGCATCTCATAGGATTGTTGCAGTTGGATTTGTCAATGGTATTTTGTCTCGGTAAATATCTGTTAAATTAATTAATATTTTAATTAACTAAATGATATTTCTACATATCATTTTCTATGTAATTGTGTGCAAGTAAATTGGCATGCTAGTGGACCGATACCACCTATTCCTTGTAATTGGCGTAAGTACCATCATCCGTGTGCAGAGGGTTGGTCTATACCTTATCATGCTATGATGAAATTTTTTAAGTCCCCAGTAGAAGAAAATGTAGCTATATCAGAGATAATTGATTTGGATAAACCATAAGAACAGTTAACGATAACATTACTATTTTTGTTGGACAAGTCGCGATTTGTTAAATTTAAACCAAATTGATTATCACTGTTTCAAATTTGTAATTGATTCACGCACTCTTTCTGATTCGTGGTCTTTAATTTTTTTTTGTTCACTATTATTTAATTATATGGTCATATTATGTTTATCTACATGGATTTTGGGCTTAATTTCGATTCACATTGATGAATTGTTTACAAATTATGTCTAATGTATGATGTTTTCTACTTGCTATTAATGTTAATCCTTTTGTCTAATTTAAAAATAAGACTCGGGCATGTTAAGCCTTTTGTTTTTTAATCTAAATATGTGATATTTTTCTATTTGCAATTTTGGATTTAAGCATACCACGAAGATACGATTGGAGCAAATCATTCATAGTCCAAATAGGATAAGTTCAAATATTACGAGATCTATAATATTTCAATCCCACATTTCATTATCTTTTATCAAAATTTACTAAAAATTTAATTTTAATTTCCATCAAACATTGACTAATTATTAGAGATCAAAAGTTGAGGATTTTCGTTACAATTAAAATTTGGTACATAATTACACGGTAAAAATCAACGTTATTAAAATCGGTCCGACTTGTAAAATTGGAAATAAGACCCAATTATATGTTAAAAATCGGATTTAACAAAATGGCTAAACCACCGCTAACCGACCGGTTAAATCGTTAACCCATGAACCATGCCGATTTTCCGGTTTTTTCAATTTTTTTAATTAAATTTTTTTAACTTTCCTAGTTGACCTATGCACAAAAGTGAAGCCCGAAATGAAGCTTGCGTTGCCAATTGCCTTTATTGATGGTATCCTTTCCACGTGGGATAGTTTTCAAATGTTTGCACGTTGATTTTCAATTTCTATTTGTTGAGCCCAACAAAAGTAAGTAGAAATTTTCACCTCAAACTTTCTATTTATTCAATTTTAAAATTTAACCTTAAATTCACTTTTATCATTAGCTCAAACGATTTCAATTTTTAAAAAGCAAATTATTTCAATATATTGACTGTTAGTTCTTGAAGCATCGAGGCTAATAGTATAATAATAAATCTAATTAGCCAAAATAGATTTGTATTTACTTCGAATTAGTAGTACGGAAATTAAAAAAATATTGTTGTTATATTATTCTTATTATTTTGAGTATATTTGTTTATTTCATTCGGTTCGACCTTGGTCAAGCATTTTGATCCTTGACCTTGATCTTTTATGGGTCAATGTCCGAGTTGATTTTCAAAACATTTGTAAAAATAATCATTTCTCACCTAAATATTAACTAAATATTTATTTTGTTATTATTAAATGGTTAATTTCACTAATGACCACTAAACGTTGTAATTAGTGTACCACTAAATTAAATTTGTTACAGATCATTGAATTTTATATGAAAAAAATGTTTCATTCAAATCAACAAATCATTTTGATGTCCATTTTCTAACTAAATTTCATACCTTTACCATGGCTTTCTAGCCTCCACAAAGGGGTAAAGAAAATAAAATTACACAAAATATCCAATTTTCACTGTATTTCAAATCATTCCAATTTTTAGACGTGTGCATACTGTCTCATTAATTTTATCATCAATGGTATTCATGATATTAATAATAATATTTAGTATGGGCTGGTAAGAGCCTTTTTCATGGAAAGTACTTTTTTTAAAGGTGCCCCTAGCACGTTCCTACTAGACATGAAGCCACACCATATACATATTGATACCTAGTTGGTAAGACGGCTTAAATAAACACCTGTTTCAACATATCATCTCCCTCGTAGTCCCAAACATATCACTAGCAAATCCATTTAGAGATCGAGCCTCCTACAGAAGTAGGGATAGAACCAAAGACAAATTGTAATTAGAATAATGTTATTTGCAGTAAAAATTTGTGGCAGTTTGTGAATTGTTGTATTAATGTGGTTTTTATTGACATGTACATTAAATAACAAATCGTCACATATATGTCACTTAGAAAGACTATCGATAATTTTCACTATGAATATCATTACTCATTGAAAGTATCCACTTATATATCGAAAATGAGCAATTGATCTTATGAAAGCAATGGGTTCCTATGCTTGATTTGTTGTGGATTTAACTGAAATCGAATGATAAGAAAACATCACATTGAAATGATAAGTTCGAGTGCCATGATTTGAACTTCAAAAATACAAATGGGTAGAAACAAAGAATTAAATAGTAATATATTAGCACGGATATGTGGATTAAACCGACCTACTAAAATCTAATGAGGAAATTTCTCGTAAAGCTTGAAAGCAGTGCGAAATTAGCATAGAAAAGCCTATGAGGAAGTATTGAAAACTAAAGCGCTAGCGAGCAAGAAAACGGATTTGTAAATAAAAAGTGTAATTAAAATTAATTATTGATTTTTACTTGAAATTAAATCAACTTTTTCAGCTGAACTAAATGTCGATAACATTAGTTCAAGTGAGGGTTTGTTAGATCATTTTTAATTATTTCTTTCGTGTCTCGGAAGTCAGAACATTATCCACAAAAATCACGTTACACGTACATTTTACCTTATGCGTTCTTCCACATGTCACTATCATAGTCTTTGATTTTTTCAACACATTTTTACATGGGGGCAATATATGTACACAAGAATGGATAATGTAGTATTTTGATTATTTTGGAAAGCGTTGATGGAAAATCTACACAAGCAATTAAGCTTAGCCATAAATCAAATCTGATGTGGCAACATGATCGAAGCCATTGTCGTGGCAAATGTACAGTCAGCAGAATTGACGGCATATCATCCGCCACGTATTTGTCCCCCATTCGTATTGTCCCTAAGCCAATCCGCGTAGACATATGCTTCTATAAAGATTTGTTTACATTCTCACCTATCCAGTACTTGGAAAAAGGTTAAAAAATATATTGACAATCTGGATTATCGTTACACAGACGACCGATTGTTGAATAGATTCAATGGCAGAGAAGTCGTTCAAGTATGTGATCATTGGGGTGGCGTCCCTACCTTGAGTATTTTCTTCCCAAAAAAATTATTTTTGTAACGTTCTTCTAGCTATAAATTTGAATTGAGACATTTTAAAAATACATTTTACACTGTTTTTCTTATGTATTGTGTTGTGTTTGCATTCAATTTTTATCTGAAATCTCATAATACGTTTTTTTTCTTTTCAATTTAGATATATTAAGGTGAAAAGTTAATCCGAAATACTATTAAATAGTACGTGTAATAAAGCAGATCTCCTTCATTTTTCGCTATCTTTTATTTGTCTGCTTTGGGATTAACCGATTGATTAGTTTATAACAGTAATCAGGATCAGTTTTCCAGATATATAATTTAATTTTCCACTAGATTTAAGTATTTAACTGGCTTAGAAAGCTTGTCATTTTCTTGTTTTCAGAGTAATATTCAATGAGTTGATTTTTAGTCTTCATTTTAGCAATTCTTTGTATGTAAGATAATAATTCGGTGAAAAAAAATTTGTAATCTTTGAAGTTACCGTTTTATATAGATATGGTGTAGAATTAATAGTTGTATTTCACATTAAGAGCATATTGGATGTGCTTAAAAGTTACTAGAAGTAAGTTAAGTCATACTTACTGGAAAAGTAATTTTTTTAGTAAATCATTTGTCTTTTTCTAAACGACCTCCTATATCCTACGACCCGACGACGATCGTTTTCTCCCTTCATGATATATTTCACACATCAACCAGCATGAACTCAGGCAGCACCCTCTTCCCCAATCCGTCGGCTGACTCTTCTCATAAAATATCGCACTATCGGGTTAAAAAACACAAACTTCAGGCTCTACTTGGACATAACTATTTTCAAATAAAAAATTTTCGAACCTACATTTCCTAGGACAGTGGTCACATTTCCATTTCCCGAAATGGAATGAAACGGAGTAGGCTGAATCATTTCTGCAATCTACTCTACCTTCACTCATTTTGAAAATATAGCTAAACTCATTTTCATCTACTCTAATCAGTCATTTTTCATCCCACATAACTAATATAACTATTTCCATCTTTTCGAAAACAGTAGCTATACCATATCCATCTCCTTTACCTAATTCATTTTCACTTCGCGTAACTAATCACATCTCAATTTTCTTCTTTTCGATCAACTTGAAATACTTTTTGGAATGAAAATTGATTTTACAATGAAACAGATATTCACGTTTAGGATAAAGTTTGTGAGAGAACGTTTGAAGACGAAGAATAAGTGAATATATTGAGGAGAGTGGATACATACATACATACATGATTATATATATACACGCACATACACACACGTAAATAATTTGTCTTATTCTAAACGACCTCCTATATCCTACGACCCGACGACGATCGTTTTCACCCTTCATGATATATTTCACACATCCACCAGCATGAACTCAGGCAGCACCCTCTTCTCCAATCCGTCGGCTGACTCTTCTGATAAAATATCGCACTATCGGGTTAAAAAACACAAACGCCAGGCTCTACTTGGACATTACTATTTTCAAATAAAAAATTTTCGTCCTCAATATTATTACCTACATTTCCTATGACAGTGGTCCAATTTCCATGTTCCCGAAATGGAATGAAACGGAGTAGGCTGAATAATTTCTGCAATCTACTCTTACTTCACTCATTTTGAAAATATAGATAAACTCATTTTCATCCACTCTAATCAGTCACATAACTACTATAACTATTTCCATCTTTCCGAAAACAGTAGCTATACCATATCCATCTCCTTTACCTCATTCAATTTCACTTCGCGTAATTAATCACATCTCAATTTTCTTCTTTTCGATCAACTTGAAATAATTTTTGGAATGAAATTGATTTTACAATGAAACAGATATTCACGTTTAGGATAAGGTTTGTGAGAGAACGTTTGAAGACGAAGAATAAGTGAATATATTAAGGAGAGTGGATACATACATACATGCGTATATATATACAAGCACATACACACACGTAAATAATTTGTCTTATTCTAAACGACCTCCTATATCCTACGACCCGACGACGATCGTTTTCTCCCTTCATGATATATTTCACACATCCACCAGCATGAACTCAGGCAGCACCCTCTTCTCCAATCCGTCGGCTGACTCTTCTGATAAAATATCGCACTATCGGGTTAAAAAACACAAACGCCAGGCTCTACTTGGACATTACTATTTTCAAATAAAAAATTTTCGTCCTCAATATTATTACCTACATTTCCTAGGACAGTGGTCCCATTTCCATGTTCCCGAAATGGAATGAAACGGAGTAGGCTGAATCATTTCTGCAATATACTCTTCCTTCACTCATTTTGAAAATATAGCTAAACCCACTTTCATCCACTATAATCAGTCCTCAAAATTATTACCTACATTTCCTAGGACAGTGGTCCCATTTCCATGTTCCCGAAATGGAATGAAACGGAGTAGGCTGAATCATTTCTGCAATCTACTCTTCCTTCACTCATTTTGAAAATATAGCTAAACTCACTTTCATCCACTCTAATCAGTCCTCAATATTATTACCTACATTTCCTAGGACAGTGGTCCCATTTCCATGTTCCCGAAATGGAATGAAACGGAGTAGGCTGAATCATTTCTGCAATCTACTCTTCCTTCACTCATTTTGAAAATATAGCTAAACTCACTTTCATCCACTCTAATCAGTCCTCAATATTATTACCTACATTTCCTAGGACAGTGGTCCCATTTCCATGTTCCCGAAATGGAATGAAACGGAGTAGGCTGAATCATTTCTGCAATCTACTCTTCCTTCACTCATTTTGAAAATATAGCTAAACTCACTTTCATCCACTCTAATCAGTCCTCAATATTATTACCTACATTTCCTAGGACAGTGGTCCCATTTCCATGTTCCCGAAATGGAATGAAACGGAGTAGGCTGAATCATTTCTGCAATCTACTCTTCCTTCACTCATTTTGAAAATATAGCTAAACCTACTTTCATCCACTCTAATCAGTCCTCAATATTATTACCTACATTTCCTAGGACAGTGGTCCCATTTCCATGTTCCCAAAATGGAATGAAACGGAGTAGGCTGAATCATTTCTGCAATCTACTCTTATTTCACTCATTTTGAAAATATAGATAAACCCATTTTCATCCACTCTAATCAGTCATTTTCATCTCACATAACTAATATAACTATTTCCATCTTTCCGAAAACAGTAGCTATACCATATCCATCTCCTTTACCTCATTCGTTTTCACTTCGCATAACTAATCACATCTCAATTTTCTTCTTTTCGATCAACGTGAAATACTTTTTGGAATGAAAATT
>CAIGRP010120479.1:0-12451 GCA_903798385.1 Fraxinus cuspidata
TCCTCTTGTCCTTTGAGGACAAATCCTTTTCAAGGGGGATGCCCCAAGCTATTTTCTTAGCAAGCTTCACTCCACGGGATCATTCGTAGTTATAGTGTGGTTTCCCACTGACGGCGCCAATCTGTTAACCTCAAAAAATGTTGCCAAATGGCATTATTAACCTTCACCGATTTCGAAAAACCAACTATAAAATCCAATAAAATCTGCTCCCATTTCCATTATAGTATTTTTGAAGGATTTAACAATCATGCAGGTCTCTGATGCTTTACTCACTTGTTGACAAATAATACACATGTTGACAAAGATTCAATACTTCTTTTCATATTCCTCCATCATAAAATATCTCGAAGGTCTCGATACATCTTTGTACCACCGAGATGAACGACGGACGGGATGGAATGAGCGTCTTCTAAAACTTCATTTTTCAATTCCTCATTCTTAGACGCAGAAAGTGTAACACCCCCAAGTTTTCATAAACACTGGAGTATTACAAAAAAAAACTTACTTTTCTTTACATTAAATGCGAAACTATTTAATAAATTTATTATAAAAAAACTGGAATATTCATAAATTTAAATTAAAACATGTAAATTGTACATTTAAAAAAACAAACATAATCACCTAACTAATTAATAAACATGTGTTTAAACAAATAAAACTAGCTATTAAGAGCGAGTATTTAAAATACCCAGTAAGATACGTGTCATTTCCAAATTTAATAATATAACAATCAACTTAAACACTTCATACCACTCTTTTCTTATGGAGTATATCAGTGATCAACCGATACACCCATCTTAGGTTATCTTAAGTTCCCAAAGGATTTCATATCCTTTTATAAAGAACCCGAATGTTCACTGGTAATTTATGCATAAATAACTGAATACATCAGTGTATACAAAAATAAACCACTTGAACATTAGTGTCTTACTTTGTTATTGAAAGATTGAAAAGAAGATAAAATCTTGTCCTTAAAAATTCTCCTATTATTTTTTTCTATGCTTTTCCTCTCCTCTCTCACTTTGACATGGCTTTTTATATTTTATTTGATGAAATAATAGGAATTCTTGCAGTATATATAGTTGAAATTCACCATTGAATTTGTATGTAACTAGAATTGAAAAAAATTGTAATACAAGGAATTTGGATAAGAACTGATTTCAAATGATAGAATTAGGATAACTATTAAACTTTATTGTCATTCAATTAAGATTACAATTAAACTTATCAAGATAAGATTCATATTCAATTAATTATTTTTCTTATTAAAATACTCAACCAATCTTTATCATCGAAAACATTTATATTTAGGTACGACACGTGGAAAAATTTGAAAATTGGTTTTATTTGACTTTGCATCTAGTGTTAAAATTGAAGTAATGAAGAGTAATGATGTTTTAATCAAATTAGGATTACAATTAATCATAATCAAAATTATAATTACTTTTTTCTATCCTAATCAAAAATAAAAAAGGTATCTATACACGTGGCAATCAACAACTTTAATGTCAATAACCAACTTAATTAAATACTAATAAATGATAACTTCTTTAAATTTTAATATATTGGGTCTAACTTATCTGATTTTTTTTCTCAAGTCAAAGACTTCTAATTAATTACAAGCTACAAAAAGAATCTAATATTGATATACTAAAACTTGCTCTATCAAAATCTAATTATTTGACCCAAAAATATAAAAATTAAAACTCATTTCACTTTAGTCCATCAATTTCTTAAATTATTAAAATATGACATATAGATCAAATAAATTTATTCTATAAAATTTTCGAGTTACACAGAGCATTTTTCTGAACTTTAATGCCCTAGTCAACAACACCTCAAATTCATTCATCTTATCTAATCCAACCTCACTTCTAATTTTTTGGAGAAATAAATTGTTATCTCATGCTTGAATAATTCAATCTTTAAGATTTGGTCAAACAATCAGAGTTGCTATCTGAGCTATAATCTGATTCACAGAAGCAACAATCTCAATTTTCATCTTCTCGAAATGTCTAACCAACTAATACTTTTCACATACAAAAGATTCTAGTTGACCCCCAAACTTTTACTCAAAGTGTTTGAAACCACATTAGCTTACGCAGAAGTAATGAATTGTGTTATGCTTTGTTATGCTTTTCCACCTAGGTTCCTACATGGCTCAGCCAACCCACCGATGTACCTTATGTGGAAGTCATGTGGCATCCTACATGAAATAGAATCTTTCAGAGTCCAGACAAAACATAACCAACGAAGCCCACCGTTATCGAAGCAATTTATGAGGTTGACCACTTCTGAAGCCCCGCTGCTAAAGAAAAATCCGAGGTCCAAACAAAGATTTTTTTGCTGAAGTGGCGAGGTTCAACAAAGTAGATCGAGGCTCAACTAAGGCTGGTGACGTTCCATGGTTGAAGATCTTGAATTTATGAAATCCTTTTAAAATGATTGATTGGACTTTTGTAATGAGTGAGAACATTAATCTTGTCATTATAGTTTATAGGGTGGCTGCCTCCTTTTTGGGGATATTTAATGTGGATGTGATGCTTCGGTGAAGTAGATGAAGCCACGTGTCCCCCCATCCAATGGTTACTATCTCACATGTAACACTATAAATATCCTTCATTTGTGACATTTGGGGGTAATACAAAATATTGACTACATGCCATATATTCTCTTCCTTTTGCATCAATCTTTGATTTATAGTGTTTGAGGTGTGATCTTGATTTTAAGTTTGGCACTTAGTTGGTCGTTCATTATCATGTAATATCTCATACATTTCATCGGAACCTTAACATTTTTGTCTCATGTTATAAAGATTTTCCAATATCTAACCCTTGTTTTATTATCGACTAATAATCATTCCACACATGTTGGAATTAGCTTGAAAGAACACGAGTAGGCCCAGTATCTATTGTCCACATCAACAGTATGAGAAACGAGGTCAACAGGTTGGCACTGTCTATAGAAAACGTCACTATAACCACGACCATTCACGTGGAAAAAGTTTGCCGGAGGATAGTTAATGAAAAAGAACAAGATGAAGCCCCAGAGACAGCGTGGAAAAAGGACCATCTCTCATCTAATGGACCACTAATGGAACCAAACTGGTAATAAAGTTGTTCCCAATTCCTGGCAAGCACTTGCCACAACCACATTGAATGTTGTGCCCAAGCTGGCTTAGGAGGAAGTGACCCCTAAAACTAACATAAAGCGAACAACGGGCCTCCCAAAGAGGGAGAGGTCGAGGGTGGGCTTCAGAACCAAGGAATACGCCAAACACCCCTCAATATTGTACTTATCATCATTCCTACAGTCATGATGCAACATATTATAGAGACATAGCCCAACACCCTAAGCAGGTGAACACACAAAACAACAAAAGAAATGATTGCCCTTCTATGGACATGTTCCCGCCTAGCCAGGATCAAAGGTCTAGGCGTGAAGAGGCTAGATCCCCCTTCGAGAGCCATCCCTACAGTGAAGGGAATGTGATAGAGAAAGGCCTAGGGAGGTATAACGACAACGCCGACATGGAAGATGCTTCTATCCATGAAATCGATACAATTCTTGGAGGACCTTACGCCAGGGACAATACAAGGAACTCACAAATGGACTATGCTAGAGAAGCTAAGGACCCCCCAATGACTAGCTACATAGTGGATAGAAGTTCTTGAAGGCAATTACCATCCATTGCCTTTACTCAGGAAAATGCCGAGGGTGTACACTTTCCTCATTGTGACGCCCTTGTGGTAAGGGATGTTGTGGCCAGTAATGGGTTGAAGTGGATGCTAGTGGATAATGGTAGCTCTGTTAACATCCTTTTTGGGGCCACTTTTAACAAAATGATTGTCGATCACTAGTTAACCCCAGTCACAACCCCATTGTATGACTTCACTAGTGATAGAATCATCCCAATGGGAAAAATAACCCTTGTGGAAATGGGAAAGCCACCCCAGACCGCTTTAAACTTCATGGAATTTTTGGCAGTGGATAACAGGTCAAACTACCATGGGGCACTAGGTAGACCCGCCTTAAAGGACTTATAGGTCGTTACCTCCATTCATCACCTACGCATGAAATTCTCTATTGAACATGGGATTGCCATAGTTAGGGATGGCCAAAAAGGAGCACGAGAATGCTACCTGAACTAGATAAAAAAAATTCAAACCAAGGATGTTAATGTGGTGCTAATTGATGTAGATATGGTGGATGCCCCAGGAGGCCAGAATTCCGGTCAATAAGACTTCAAGATGACGGATGCCATCAAGCAGATGGTCATGCTTGATGAATTGGACTCTCATGTTATTGAGTCGAAATCCCAAGCAATACTAGTGGAGGAGCTAGAAAGCTTCCTGATGGATCCTCAAGACCCCACCATTAAAGACCAAAGAGAGACTCAAGGATTTTTTTGTGTAGAAATCTTGATGGCTTTGCATGGAGGGACGAGGACATGGTAGGCATTGACCCTAAGGTTAGTTGTCACTACCTGAAAATTGATCCTAAGGATACCCTATATAGACAGAATAGAAGGGCCTTCAACCTAGAAAGATATGAGGTCATAGAGGAGGAAGTGCAAAAGCTAATAAAGTATGACTTCATCAGGGAGGCCACTTACCCGAAGTGGGTCTCAAACCCAGTCTTGATAAAGAAACACAATGGTAAATGGAGGGTGTGCATAGACTTCTCCAACCTTAACTAAACTTGTTCAAAAGATAGTTTTCACCTTCCAAGGATAGACCAACTTGTGGACAACACTCCTGGGCACGAGCTTTTGAGCTTTATAGATGCATACTCAGGCTATAATCAAATCTCCTTACACCTAGCAGACGAGGAAAACACTTATTTCATCACTAACAAAGGTCTTTATTGTTACAAGATGATGATACCTTTCGGGCTAAAAAATGCTAGTGCAACTTACTAGAGACTTATTAATAAAATGTTTGTCAACCTCATTGGCAAAACAATAGAGGTCTACGTAGATGACATACTCATGAAAATTTCGAAGGTGGATGATTATGTAAGGCACTGGATAAAACTTTCTAAATTCCATGAAGGTACAAAATGTGGTTCAGTGTTACCTCAGGCAAATTCCTAGGATATATGGTTAACCAAAGGGGCATAGAGGCGAATTCAGAAAAATCCGAGCTTTGGTAGAGATGAGGTCTCCTAAAAAATCAAAAGAGGTGGAAAGCTTGACCAGGTATGTGGAAGCTTTAAATGATTTCATCTCGAAGGTTAGTTGCCTCTCATTCTTTAAGATCTTGAAAGAAAGCAAAAAGTTCCAATGGACGGAAGAGTGTGAAGAGGCCTTCCATGGGCTGACAAAGATCATAGGACTGGCTCCCTCCCTCTCAAAACCCATGTCTGGAGAGACTTTACAACTCTATTGGCCGTCTATAATGAAGCCATTAGTGCAGTTCTCACAAGAGAAGAAGATATCCTCTATTATGTGAGTAAGGTACTTTGGCAATCGAATTCACCTACCCTAATATGGAAAAGTTAGCTCTGGCCTTGATCACTGCATCTAGAAAATTGAGGCCATACTTCCAAGATCACAAAATATTCGTATTGACCAACTTCCCGCTCAAGCAAGTGCTTCAGAAACCCGACTCTTTAGGAAGGTTACTAAAATGGGCGGTTGAGCTCAGTTAGTTCGACATTGTTTTCAAAACGAGAACTTCTATCAAAGGCCATGCCCTCGAGGACTTCGTGGCAGAATTTGCCAATATTTTGGAGATGGATGGAATAATGGAGCTGCAGAACCTCTTAAGTGGAACTTGTTCGGGTTGGACCCAAGGGACACAAGGTCAACTACGCCGTGAGGTTCGGGTTCAGCGCTACCAACAATGCAACTGAATATGAGGCACTACTGGTCGACTTAAGGTTAGCTAAAGAAATACAAGTGAAGATGTTGCTCATTAACAGGGATTCCTAGTTGATGGTTAGTTGGTAAATGGAAACTTCACAGCTAGAGACAAGAGCATGGTTCCATACCTCAAATTGGTGATGGATCTACTCCCATCTTTTGAAAAATTCGAGTTAGCTCAAATTCTGCATGTTGAAAATGCCAACGCCAATGCCTTGTCGAAGCTGGCTTGTAGTAAGGACTCGGAACTACTAAAGATTGTGCTATTGAATACCTATCTGAGCCTACCACTATTAAAGGGAAAGAGGTAATGTGGGTAGAAGGAATGCATACATGGATGCAACATATAGTGGCTTTTCTTAAAGATCAAACCCTCCCCAGCAATAAAGAAGAAGCTTATAAACTTAGGAGAAGGGCAGGCCACTTTGTATTCTAGGATAATAAGTTTTACAAAAGAGGTTTTTCCTTGCCCCTCCTCCGGTGTGTTGAAGGGGAGGAAGCCCCTAAATCCTCTACGAAATTCATGAGGGCATTTGTGGCAATCACGCTGGATGACTCATCCTGGCACAAAAAGAACTACGACAAGGGTATTATTGGCCCACTTTGAAAAAAGACGCGATCCAATTTGTACAAAAATGCAATAAATGTCAACGCTTTTCTCATATCTTAAAATAACCCTCCCAAGAGCTAATAGTGGTGTCCAGCCTATGGCCATTTGCCAAATGGGGGATTGACCTTATATGTCCCTTACCTAAGGATAGAGGTAGTGTAAGCTTTGTTATCGTCTCCATTAATTACTTCACAAAATGGGCTGTAGCCGAACCTTTGGCCAAGATCACATAAGCAAACACTTCCAAGTTCTTGTGAAAGAATATTATATGTCGATTCGGAATTCCCAACTCAATTGTCTCAGATAATGGGCGAATCTCTTTGATAACAAAAAGGTTAAGTACTTGTGTGAGAAACATGGGATCAATAAACATTTTTCAACACCTCACCTCCCCAAGCAAATGGACAAGTAGAGGTTATAAACAAAACCATTAAGTATACTTTGAAAAGAAAACTTGACACCTCTAAGGGAGTATGGATCGATGAGCTACCATAAATATTGTAGGCAATCTGGACAACAAGCCAGACCCTAACTAGAGAAACCTCGTTCTCAATGGCCTACGATGTAGAAGTAATGAGCCCGGTGGAAGTCGGGTTACCTTCACCCTATCAATTGCAATTCAATGAAATATCAAACGACGAGTTGAAAAGATGTGAGCTCGATTTTCTTAATGAAAGGAAGGGTGAATCCAAAGTGAAACTAGCTGCATATCAAAGGAAGATGACCCGTTACTACAATGTGAGAGTTCAGAAAATATTCTTCCGCATAAGCGACTTCGTGCTTCGGAGAGTTTTCTTATCCTCCAAGGAACCAGGGATAGGCACATTGGGTCCAAATGGGNTCTTAATGAAAGGAAGGGTGAATCCGAAGTGAAACTAGCTGCATATCAAAGGAAGATGACATGTTACTACAATGTGAGAGTTCAGAAAATATTCTTCCGCATAAGTGACTTCGTGCTTCGGAGAGTTTTCTTATCCTCCAAGGAACCAGGGATAGGCACATTGGGTCCAAATGGGAAAGACCATACCGCATCAAAGAAAAGCTATGACCTTGCATTAATTGGATAGATGATCTGGATGGAAAAATGCAGCCTCAACCATGGAACATAGAGCATCATAGAATATACTACCAGTAAATAGGTTTTACGGCTAGAGAAACTTTTCCAGCCCTAAAAAATATTTTGAAATGATCCAATAAATGTATGTTTCGTCTAATACATCTAAAACAAAAGCCTTCCATGATGAAACTAAACATCATGAGAGCCTATATGGATGAACCATCCACTATGTAGGGAAGCATGGGTGCCTTAGAGATGATGATTGGATCCAAAAAAGGATTACCTCTTGGTTCTTCGAGGCGTACAACACAAGCCTCCCATGATGAAGTTGAATGTCATGAAAGAAGCCTCTACATGGATGAACTATCCACCATGTAGGGAAGTGTTAGCATCTCAGAGATGAGGATTAGATCCCAAAAGGGATTACCTCATTGGTTCTTCAAGGCGTAAAACGCAAGCCTGCCATGACGAAGCTGAACATCAAGAGAGAAACCCTTACATGGATGAACCATCTACCATGTAAGGAATGATGGATGCTTTGGAGATAAGGATCAGATCCCAAAAGGGATTACCCAATTGGTTTTCCAAAGTGTACAACACAAGCCTCCTATGACGAAGCTGAACGTCATAAGAGAAGCCCCTAAATTTATGAACTATCCACCATGTAGGGAAGTGTGGGCGAATCGAAGATGAGGATCGAATCCCAAAAGGGATTACCTTATCGGTTCTTCGAGGCATACAAACAAGCCTTCCATGACAAAATAAACGTCATGGGAGAAGTCCCTACATGGATGAACCATCTACCATGTAGGGAAGCATGGGGACCTCAGAGACGAGGATCGGATCCCAAAAGGAATCCTCATTGGTTCTCCGAGGCGTACAACACAAGCCTCCCATGACGAAGTTGAACGTCATGGGAAAAGCCCCTACATGGATAAACCATCCACTATGTAGGGAAGCATGAGCATCTCGAAGATGAGGATCAGATCCCAAAAGGAATTACCGCATTGGTTCTCCATGGCGTACAACACAAGTTTCCAATGATGAAGCTGAACTTTGTGGAAGAAGTCCCAACGTGGATGAACCATCCATCATGTATAGAAGAGTAGGTGTCTCGAAGATGAGGATCAGATCCCAAAAGAGATTACCTCATTTATCCTCCAAGGCGTGCATCACGAGCTTCCCATGATGAAGCCAAATGTTAAGAGAGGGAAAATAATATTAAAGTTGAACGTGTTTGTAGATTAGTTATGTTTCAAATGTTTGAGGGATAATTTATCTCTAGAGGTCATTATATTCACTTCTGTTCAACTTACAAGTTATTTTGTTTAAGCCATGCAGCTTAAGGAGGTCCCAACACTTGCAAGTTATATTGTTTAAGTCATGTACCTTGTAGTTGTCCCAAAACTTGCAAATTATATTGTTTAAGTCATGCACCTTATAGAGGTTCGAACAATTGAAAATTATATTTTTCAACTCATATACCTTATTGCAAGTTATATTGTTTATGTTATTACTGAATCCCAGCTCAAAAAAAAGAAGATAGAGAAATATGTACTTTATTAATCTGGAAATTTGTACAATGGGAGGCCCCAGCCATTACATGAGAAGTAAAATAAAAAATTCTATAGTATGTTGGAGGAGGTAGGGAGTCTGATGCCTCTCTAGTAGACACTTCAGCAAATGAAGCCTCTTATCCTGAGGTCTCGTCTTCAAGAGCACCCTCTTTGTCTTTTGCTTTAGCCTCCACTGCATCATCAGCTGGGGTTTAAGGCACTTCCTCCACATACTCCGCTTTCAATTCAGAAGCATTAAGTTCTAGGTAAAGTTCTTCTACCCTATCCACTAATTCGACATAGGCAAACCTCCTCCAATAAGCACTTAAGTGATGATACTCTTTTCTTAGATGGAAGTTGGCAACTTAGTCCTTTACTCCCTCCTCATTTGCTTTCTAAGCATCTGTCTTGGCCTGCTCAGCCTCCTTTACATAATGCCTTATTTGGGTTTTTAGAAACCCATGGCGTCCTTAAGCCCAGCATTTTCTAAGTTAACCTCCTCTAGAGCTTCGGCTTTTAGCTTCTGAAGATTGTTTGAAGATTCAACCTTCTTCGTCATGGAAGCTACCTCGTATGGGGATTCATGGACCTCCCTCTTTAGAGCTCCAATCTCCGCTAAAGCAAAATCCAACTTGGTTTCCTATTCAGTTCGCTGGGCCCTCAGCTATTCAGTCTCAGCCTTCATCCTTTTCATTTCCTTCTCTGTTGAGGCCAATTTCTCAACCAACTCTCGGTTGCGTACCTGTCTTTCAGAACTTCTTTGCGCTCCAAGGTAACCCCAAAGGCCCTGGCACTTTGGCTTACTAGATTGGCCATAAGATCCACCACATCATAAGTGGAGACTAATTTTACCACCTTTCAGTCTAGAACTTATAGAAATTGGCAGTGGCCTTCCGGCCTCAGGTGGCAGCATCTCCACCACTGTTGGGGAAATCTCTTTATCTTGCCCAACTAAGAACCTTCCAGACTTCATGGGGGTCCTAGCTACTAGTGTCTTTTTTTACAACATCGGAAGCCTGCTTTACCTCCTTCGCGGCCTCTTCATTGGCCACTTTAGACTTGTAGGCTTTATTAGCATCAAACAAAGCCTGCATCAGCTTCAGATAAGGAGGTAGGGTCTGCTTGGTAGCTGAGGCAATGGTGGCGCCAAACTTGCTTGAAGAAGGGCCAAAGTTATGAGTTAATTTTTTTCTTCTGAGGCTCTTCCAAATTTCCTTCGTCCTTATCAACTTTCTACACCCCCTTCATCTTCACTTTTCTCAACATGCTCCTTAATGAAGTGTTCTACCTTTCCACTAACATGCTTCGAACCTCCAGAAGAAGGCTTCAAAGCCCTAGAACTCATTGTAGATGTAGCTCTTAATATCGAAGCCATGTCAGGGATAGGGTACTTTTTCCTCCAAAGTCAACTGTAATAAATAAAGATTATGTTAAAACTCAATGTTAAGTATTTTATATCAAACAGATTGCCTCGAAATTTACCTATAGAGACCATCAGTCCGAAGTTCAGAAAGAACTTACTTTGGTCAATTAGGCAATTAAAGTGGCATGATCTTTGTGGACGTCTGTAGATGTCTTCGATGACGTCCCATTCAGTCTGGGAAAGTTCAAAGCAAGTTTCTAAAAATACAAACTAAAAAGTATTAGATAAATGTCATAAATGAAGTACAAATTACAAAAAGAAAAACTTACGAGCTTCAAAGTACTGGGTCGGTACAATGCAAGTTGGGGCCTTATCCCCCTCAACCATCTGCCATTTGTCCCTAACCCAAAACTATGACTCCTTTCAACCCTTTATTGAGGATGATAGACCCACCATAAAAGAGGCATGAACCCTCCAAGAAGTCATGTAGTATCATCCTTTGGACTCCCCTTTCCTAAGTACCAGGGGTTGGAAAATTGTTTGAAAGACATGAAGAGGCATGTCCTCACCAAGCGAGGTCTCCTTCCAAAGGAAATATGCCCCGACCAATTGGCTCCACCCATTTGGCAATAACTGGGTAGGAGCTATCATGTTGGACCTCAGCACCACCCTAAAAATAGTTGTAGAGATAGATGTATACCTGCCCTAAATAAAAACTTGCTAATTGTCATACAACCCGACCTCGAATAGCAGACACGTTCGTGGGCTTCGGGCTCTAAAAGTTCAATGGAATATGGGATTCTGTATTTTTCCCTAAGTTCATCCACTTTGGAAAAATGTTATAGCATAAGGGATTCTTACATCTCATATCCTACCTCCTAATCAATGGGGCTTTCATTCATTGCCCAATAACCTCCGTCCAACCCCCCCCAAGTGTTGCCTGTTCCCTAACCTGGCAATAGTGGCCCTCCCACCACTAGCACTCGAATCAAAAGCCACTAAAATCGAAAAAAACAAAAGATGAAAATGATGGGAAGATAAAGTTTTAGAGAAATTACCTAAATAAAGGAAGTCCTAGGAATGTGACGTCGTCGAAGAACACAAATGACCGAAAAAGATTTTCAATTGTTGGAGAAATTTGGAGACTTTTGCAAAGGTAAAAAACTCATACAAGGGGCATGATTTTGGCTTTCACAGAAATAGAGGACGAAGCTTAGCCATTGGATCTAGATCTACTTCATATGAAGCAGCCATTTTTAACTTCATATAGTTTTTATTATTAACACCTCAGATTGATGCATGTCTCTCAAGCACGAACCTCGATGCATCGATCTAAAATTGTAGCAGCGTGGCTATAATTGCACATTCAATATGTAACGAATGTACATATATTGGGAGTTGAAATACCTCAGTTGTCTTTCCTAGGGAACGTACAAAAATATCAAATCATTGGCACAATTTTCAAAAGCATACTTTATTGACAATAAAACGAGAGCTTCAGTAGTTTAGCTCTTCCCTGCTTTGGCTCAACAAGCAAATTTCAGCTATTTTCAAAATGAAAGCTTCAATAGTTGAGCCCTTCCCTACTTCAACTCAACAAGCAAATATCAGTTATTTTCAAAATGAGAGCTTCAGCAATTCAGCCCTTTCCGAGCTTCAGCAGTTCAGTAATACATAAGGATAGGATATGAGAATCAGGTTTAACTTCGAACTCCAAATATGATATCGATATCTATACTTGGATTTGGTGGGGACTATTGTGCTGGTAAAAAACCTAACCATGACAAGAAACATGCTTTAAAGAAATTTTGTTCAAGACAGAAGTCCGCGCATGACATAAATAACCATGTATGGATTTAGGTGACTATTGTTATGCTTTACCACCTAGGCTCTCACATGGCTCAACTGACCCACTGAATATATATCTTTTAATATTGATATAGATAAATTAAGAAAAAAGAGAAATGAAAAACATTGATAAGAGAAATAATTCAAGAAA
>CAIGRP010120507.1:0-22093 GCA_903798385.1 Fraxinus cuspidata
GAATTAGGTATGTTGTTTAAAAAATATAATGAAGGCATTGTTTTGAAAGGCTATACTGATTCTGATTTTGCTGGATATTTAGATAAAAGAAGGTTTTGTGTGATGGCTGCATTAGTTGGAAATCTCAATTGCAAAAACTTATTGCCCTGTCTTCTACAAAGGCAGAATATATAGCTGCTTATGATGCTGTTAAGGAAAGTCTTTAGTTGAGAGGGCTGTTAAGTGAAATTGGTTTTGTAAACAATTCTATTAAAATTTATACTGACAATCAGAGTGCTATACATCTCAGCAAAAATCCCATGTAACATGATCGTACCAAACATATTGATATAACATTCCACTTTGTGAGAAATATGGCTAAAAAGGATCTGATTAGTCTAGAAAAAATTCCAACTGAATTCAATCCCTCTTATTTTGGAACCAAAGATCTTCATTTGAATAAATTCAAGAACTGCTTGAAAATCCTAAATATTACTGAATTACAGTAAGTTTAGAATAACCAAGTAGAGATGTGTTTAAATAAATACTAATTTTTACTTTTATTTTTACAGGTTGAATAAAAGCAAATGATACATAATGATTCTCTAGTAACTATAAGTCACCAAGAATTGTTTAGCAATGTGGAGATTGTTTTGTGTTTTTGGGTTGCCTCAAATTCTTGATCCATCTGCTGGTGTTGGAACTGTGTCAAAATCGGATCCCTGGACCAAATGTTACTTTCTTGGTCTTATGATCTGGCCCTACACTTGGCCAGATCTTCACCATCTGATTATGACTCTCTCTCTGCCTTAAGTGGTTTCTCGATGCTTCATTTGGTAAGACAGTTCAGTGCCTTTTTTGGGGAATTCTCTTTGTGTGTTAGGATTTTTCATTCTCTTCTGCCATTTCTGGAAATCTTAGTGATTTTTTATATAATCTTTTGTATAAATCTGAATGATAAGGGTTTTTCATTCTCTTCTGCCATTTCTGGAAATCTTAGTGATTTTTTGTGTAATCTTTTGTATGAATCTGAGTGATAAGCCAGGCACTGCAGTTGTTGGATAATCTATGAGATTGTTTATATTCTGAGTTATTTGAGGCTAGAGAAATTGTGAAGAAATCTCTGGTTTCTTCGTATATTGTAAATTTTCTTGGTGATTTTAGTGGAACTAGAGTTTAATCCCTTTGTGTGGATGCTCAACGAGTGAGTAGGCCTAATGTTGAACATCCGGACCCTTTTGGGTGAAAAATTCTTGTGTTCTTTATTTTCTTTGCGATTTATTGTTCTCTTATGTTCTTTGTGAACTCTGAGACCAACATCGTTGTTCAGAATGTTTCACAAACACAAAACTCAACAAAACAAAATTCTTGATGGTGGTTAAGCTTATACTGTGACTAAAATCGACACTGCTGCTTCACGAGTGCCCCTACTACTACGCAAGGCAATAATTCAAGCATTTTACGCAACGTTAAAAAGTAACCCTAACTATAAGATCATCAACCTACAATTCAAAGTTAACATCATCGTCGTAATCTTTAGGAGCATTTTCAGCGTTTGAGGAAGATTTTGCTTCTTTTCAGTATCAGCTTCTTCTACGTCATCTTCCTCCTCAACAGTTGCTTCCATTCTGATATTGAGACTCACTGAGTTGGAGATTTGTGAAGCAAAATCCTTTGGATCATTAAGCATGAAGCCACTTTCCATCAGTGCTATTTGGTACATGAGCTGGGCAGTTTGCTTCACTCTTTCGTCCTGCTAAAAATGCAAAACGGCTATCAAATGTCTTTACCTAAGCTTAGAAAGGAAGTTAAAATTACTTTTAAATAACATTTTGTTTCAAAACATGTTTGGATATATTTCTTTTTTCGTACTTTAAAGTGAAAAAGTTAGCTATTTAATTGTAAGCTCATTAAATTCAAGAGAAATCTTGATCCGAGTTCAGAAAAAACATCCAAACGAACACCAATTGATCGGCTCGACCCAACAACTCTAACACCTTTGGTTGCCACAAAACTCACCCCACTAAGAAGATTATGGTGGTGGTATTTCAATATCACAAAGGGAAGAAGGTTGAAGACAAAGCAATGGTTGAATCTCAAGTTCTTCAATTCGGTTGCCTATCAAACTCTTCACTCTATTGAACACAAACACACACACGGTTTGAAAAGGAGGATGGATATGTACATTAGTTTAGGTCACAATATGGGCCAAAGTCACTCTCCTCTCCAATGGGCCAAGACTACTCAAATTGGCCAAAACAAAAAACCAAACTAACCACAACATGGAACAAATATCCAAAGGCTAAATGGGCTACCATATATCACCCCTAAATCCAACTCAAACCTAGGCCCTCCAAATGTGTATTAATTGTTTATGAGTCGAGACATCACTTTGGTGTCGATAAATTATCTGACATCTGTTTTAAATCATAGCCCGAATTTATTGGTGTCAAAACCTATTAGTAACTTATATTCAACTTGGATCAATAAATAAAATTATATATTTTAAAACTCATTTCTCTTATTAAGTAAATTTTTAAAGTTTAGCCCAACTTACCTCAAGGTCTTTTACTACTAGCTTGCAAAGTTTCTTGATGATACGGTGTCTCGGGTTAATTTTGAGCACCCTCTTGCCAAGCCTATAAGTCTGTTTGTTGGCGTCAGATAATGTTTGGGACTGAAATATCCTCTCTGTTTTCGCACTCCATCCATATTCTGATGTTAAAACCACTCACGGGGTGTGAGCTAGTTTGTTTCTTATCTTTACATCATCGATATTCTCACTGGAAAAAGCACCCATCTACCTTTTTATTAACTCCTTGAATGATTCCTTGAGTTCCTTGTCTTTTAAATCCTTCCCCATTTTTAGTTCTTCTTTGGACATGATCTGAAATTTCTTATCTTTGTAATCCATTAGATATTGCATAAGATATTCATGTTAGAATTTTACGAAATTCTAAATCTCAAGAACTTGAAAAGCTAATTATTTTATTGCCAATATTATTCATGTCAAATCACCAAGAGAATTGTTAAATGCAGAATATACCTTAATTCATTAGGAATAATTTTTTAATACCAGATCTTGATTCTGGATCTTGAATCTTGATTATTGGCTCTTTTGATTCTTGAATTCTTGTTCTTGACTTTGACTTCTTGCTCCATAATCTTGATAGTCTCAAGTCGTTCTTCTTGATTGTTGATTTCCTATTCTTAATTGTAGATTTTGGATCTTCCTTTTTAATATGTTTTCTCTTGTATTCTTGTATTGATGAGATGATACAAAGAATGAAAACCATATATGAATTGAGGACTATAACTCTATTTATAATTTTCATATGCATTTTGGCTTATCATGAAAATACAACCCTAATGGATCCGATCTCTACACATATTTGGGCCCACACTTTATTTAGATGCCAGAAGCTTGTAACTTTAATCTTTATTAAATCATTTTAAACAAGCTTAATTTTAAGATAGTTTATATACACAATTAATTACATATGTTGGCCTACATGACAAATTAAAACCCAACAATCTCACACTTGGGCCACATATGTTACCTTAAAAATGTGAATAACCTTATGACATTAAAAATTTTGCTATCATAACCAAAAGTATCTTCGAACAACCTTATTTATCGATTATGTCAATATATGATCAAAGTGGTATTCGTTACAAGTATCATAACTAAACTCATCAATGATCACGTCTATCAAAAAATCAAATCTTAGATCAAGTACGGATGTGTAGCATAAAAAATATATAATGTGATCCAAACATACCTATTTTCAGTTGGTCCTACCTTATTCTTTAATGAGATCAAACTAAAAATTTAATGAGAGCGAAACTGAATTGAATATTTTATTTCTGAAATAAACTAAATATTCATGGATAAAATTATGTGTTTAAAACAAACAATATCGAAATACAAACTCCCACTAAATGACATATCATCAAAAGATGTAACACTCATGTGATCATTATGCTAATGAAAGACTTTGAATGCTAGTCATTTAGTAAATGTATCTATAATCATAGAGTTTTTCTCAATATGCTCTATAGAAATTTGATCACTGTGGACTTTCTCTTTAACAATTAGAAACTTAATATCTATAAACTTTAACATCATCGAACTCATGTGGAATACAAGACTACTATGTCACAAAATAATTTAGTGGTCTTTCAATTCCATCCAAAATGTGCAGCTAGTGACTAAATTCTACAGCCGTATTCCATGATCGGAATCAGAATATTCAATTATTTTCAATTGGTCTAGTTTTCTGTATGTAATCATGTAATCCTTAGTTCTCCATAGATACTGAATAACCCGCTTGACTGCTTTCCAAATATCTATCACAAAGGTACTTAAGTATCTGCCCAACATTCTAACAATGAATGCTATATCCGGATATGTGCAAATCTAAGTATACATTAAACTTCTAACTGCTGAAGCCCATGAAATTTTCTGTATTTCATTTTCTTTAAATTTATCCTTAGAGCATTAATTGAGGTTAAAATTGTATCCCTTAACAATAGAGGTATCACCTTTTTACATTCATGCTTCCCAAATCTCTTAAAAATTTTATCGATATAACTCTTTTGTGATAATCCAAAAATACATCGAGAACGATCACGTTGTATTTGTATCCTTAACACAAAAGAGGGGTTACCAAAATCTTTCATTTCAAAATTTCATGACAGAATTGTCTTGATTTTGTGCAATAAGCCTATATTATTGCAGCAAACAATATGTTATTGACATACAATGCAGAAAAAATATGTTTATTTCCACTGAACTTGTGATATACACAACTCTCAATTGAATTCATCTCAAAATCAAACGAAATTGTTATTTGATGAAATTTGTGATACTATTAACGGGAAGCCTGCTTAAGCCCATTGATGAATTTCTTTAATTTGTAAATTATCAGATGTAGCTCAAGATCAAAATGTAACACAAGTGTCATAATAGTCCTAAAAGTATATTTCATAGAAATTGAAAAAAAAAAGTCTATTTAATGTCAATGTCTTCCTTTTGAATAAAGTCATTTGCTACAAGAAAAATCTTGTATCTCTTCACATTACCCTTCAAATCCCTCTTGATTTTAAATATTCATTTACAACCAATGGACTTTACACTTTGAGGTTAGGATAAGTTCTCAAACGTCATTATTTTTTATGGATTTTATCTCTTTATTCATGGTATCAATCCACTCTTGAGAATTATTCATTTGAATAGATTGATGAAAGTTGACTGATTATATCTTGTTCCATCAATCCAATGTTATCCTCGTGTTTTTTTAAGAAAGACTATAAAGTTATTCGGAATTGCCTTTTTCCTTTCTAATGGATTTTCGTAATTGTATTTGTAATTGAGGTTGTTGAGTTTGTTTTTCCGAAACAATTTCTTGACTGTGTATAAAGGGTTTTATAATAGTATTTTGATCTGAAATTGCTTCTTAAACAAAATTTAGAGCAAGAATTTGTCTTTGATCCTAATCATTGTCAATTGCAACATAAAGGATATATACATAATCTTCTTTAACAAAAAATTCTTAACCTTAAAACCTTATCTTCCCCTCAAACTCCACAACCACAAATAATCGAACATATCCCGTTTCGAAAATTTGACCTAATAGTGGGATTTTTAAAATTTTGTAACCATTTAACATTTGCTTTACTTTGAACTTTATTGAGATTTTAAGCTGCAATCTTTAATGTTTTTTTCCTAAAGAGATTATAGTAGGGTGAATGACTAATCATACTCATTATCATATCCTTAAGTGTTTTGTTTCGTCTCTCGGTAACACCATTCATGCTAGGAGACATTGACATGGTGTACGATGGGACGATTCTACATTCATTTAAGAATTTAACAAAAGGCATTGAACATTGTTCTCATTATCCATCATATCTTCCATAGCATTTACCACTACGACCAGATCTGACATGTTGTATTCTTTTGTTGAGTTGATTCAATGATTGGAGTTTCTTATGAATGAGATATAGGTAGTCATAACGAAATTTTTTATCTATGAACGTAATAAATGAATGTTGACCATTAATGAAATGGCCCACAAATATCCGTATGAATTAGTTTTAAGATGTTCGAAATTATATTGACACCTAAGCTCAATATGTTTGTCCATTTCCACTTAATGCAATTACCACAAATATTTAAGTCTAAAAATTCAAGGGGGTCAAGAATTTCTTCTCACATAAGCTTTTTGATTATCTTTCGAGAGATGAGACCTAAACGCTTGTGTTGTAACGAAGTGGAATTCTCATGAATTAATTTAAGCTTAATACCTCGTGAATTCACATGCATGGTTTTATTTATACGAGGCAACTGTATTAATCAAATATAGGTTATCACAACTAGATAAATAACCAGTAACCACAATATTTGAATTAAGAAATAGACTAAACTGATTATTTCCAAATGAATAAGAATAATCGAATTTATCTAATATAGAAATGAAAACCAAATTCCGCCTAAAACACAGTACCTCAAATATCAATTTCAAATCCAAATAATAACTTGTCTTTAATAATAAACTAAAAGTTCATATAGTCTCAACTTTAACTAATTTTCCATCGCCCACATAGATGAATCTTTCGGCATAACTGGCTTTCAACTATTTAGACAACACAGCATAGACACACTTATGTGAGTAGTGACACCATAATTTATCCTCTAAATGTGTTTTAATATTGAAACTAATTTAACTTGAGAATAAACCAAAGTGAGAAATGTATTTTTCTTTACACGCCAAGCTTAGTATTTAGTATAGACCCTTTGACGTGCCCAGAATTTCCACAGAAGTGACAACCAAAAACTTTATCCTTTTCAAGCTTCTGCCATTTCTTTTGAATTGAACTAGATGCAGCTTTTTCATCATTCTCTCTTTTCTTGAACTTGTCATTAAAGGTACTTGTCAGTGAGCTATTGCACACAATCTGAAATGAGCTCATTAAGAGTCTAATTCCGCTTTTCACAGTTGTAATTGACCTTAAATTAGCTAAATTACGCAAGAAGAGAAATCAAAACTATATGTACGAGCAGTTCACGAGTCAGCTCAAACGTTAATACCTTTAGTTTTGAAGCAAGATGAGACATATTCATGATGTACTCTCTTATGTTTTCTTTAGCATTAAACTTTAGTGAAATCAAGTTCACCAAAAGCGTATTAGTTTCGGCCATATCGCCTTTCGCAAAGCATCTTTCAATTTCTTTAAAAAAATTCGTGACAATAGTTACCTTATCGGACATAGCGCCCCCGAATGTTGCTGAAATTCCACGCTTCATGATCATAAGAATTATGCGGGTTGAACGATCTCACTTATTCGAATCCCATTTTTATTAGTGAAACTCTTATTCGTAAGAGTGCTAGGTTGTTCAGTCCTTAAGGCAAGGATGATATAAACGTTCTCTTTCCATCTCTTAAACTTTGGTTCAAACACATGAATTGAATTTATGTTGGTAGATATTGTAGAAGTGGATGGATTTAAGGAGTAGAAAACTTAAACTTAATTAATATGTTCACATATGATTCCATATTTAGCAATCAATGAATTCATATAATGGTGGGCCCCATCACACGAGGTCGGACACAATATTGATATTTAGTTTTTGGACAAAAATATCAACTTTTAAGTGGTACTCTTGATGTAATAATCAAATATTAACAATAAATCATGTCAACATTAAGTCTATATTTGGACTGACTCAATATTCACATAAAAAGAAATTTTATAATTGTCACATATTTATTAGTCACGTGTGCAAGTAATTCAGACAAATATTGATATTCCTTTAGGCTGGTCAATACAAGCATGAATTACATACACACAACCTTTCAAATATTCCAAATAAATTAATTTAAACAAGAAATGTTACTTTAGTAACATGTTATTTCAATTAATCTATTTTAGAATTAGTTATTCAAAAGAAAATTTGGTACCATGATTTGAATTTGATTGCCCTTTACCTTTTAATTTTTTTCTTACTTTTGTTTTAATAATAAAGGAAAAAATGTAAAATCCGGACAGAGATAAGGCACCACAACGCCCGAAACTGGGTGCTACAACGCCCTTGCAGTGCTTGACTCCCAGCCACAGCCATGTAAAGCTGCCGCACCCGGTGCAGGCTAGGAAATTTGTAACACATAGTCCCAAACACAGCGTTGTGGCTATGCTATAAGATCGAAAAATTTCTAAAAATCCAAATTTTTGAAATTTGGGGTTCGAAATTCAATTCCAAAATTTTAGAAAATCAAAGTATAAATTTCAACCCTAAAATTCTTCATTTAATCTCAATGGTTTAAATTTCAACCCTAAAATTCTTCATTTAATCTCAATGGTTTAATATGGAGCTGGCTGTGATAACACTTGTTAAAATTATATGAAACTCTAAATCTCAAGAACCCGAAAATCTAATTACTTTATTGCTAAGATCATATGTGTCAATTCATCAAGAGAATTATTAAATGCGGAACATACATTAATTCATTGAAAATAATTATTTAATACGGGATCTTAATTCTGGATCTTGAATTTTGATTGTTGGCTTTTTTTTATTTTTGAGTTCTTGACTTTGGCTTCTTACTCCATAATCTTGATTGTTTCATTTCCTTCTTCTTGATTGTTGATTTCATGTTCTTGATTGTGAGTTTTGAATCTTCATTTTCAATAAATTTTCTCTTGTATTCATGAGATGATACAAAGAATAAGAATCACACATGAATTAGAGATCTTATTCCTATTTATAGTTTTCATATATATTTCATCCCATTATGAAAATACAAGTCTAATGGATCCGATCACTACACATATTTAGGCTCACACTTTATTTAGATACTTAAAGCCCGTAACTTTGATTCTTTATTATATCACTTTAAATGAACTTAACTTTAAGATAATCTTTATATACAATTAATTATATATGTAGGCCCACATGACAAATTAAAACCCAACAATTCATCGACAGGGTCCATAAAGAGAATAACTTGTAAAGATAGTGTAAATTCAATTTCATGAAATAGCACAATAAAAAGCTTCAATCTAAACCATGAAGGGAAGCCACAAGACGAGGTTGTTTTAAGTAGAATGCAAATAGACCAATGCATACCCCGTAATTCATTTTTGTCAATCTCTTGAGGAATCGAAATTTCTCCAATTGTCAATCAACTCGACCTAACGGACAAACCGTTCCGCAAGTTGACTCGCTTCATCAAATGTGGGCTCAACTCATGAGCTGATGGAGAAATAGCTCGTAGGTGTGTGGCCAAGCTTGCACGATCTAGCTCGCCTAGTTCATGAACAATTGTGGGGTGAGACAACAAGCTTTTCGCCCCACTTAAAAACCTTACATACTTATGAGATGTGGGTGAGCCCTTGGGGTTATGGAAGAGTCGACTCTAGAGAGAAGACTAGGAAGTATATGATGCGATATGGTCTAGGATTCATAATAATCAAGTACAACTAATTGCTATATGTAACATCTCTAATACTAACGTGAATTGTAATAAAAAAAGTTGTCACATAAACTAAAATAAATAACGTCTACAAAAGTTCTTTTATAAGTATGACATGTTTAGAAGTAGAACTATGTCTAGTTGATGTGGCATAAAAAAATGGTAAATATTGTCAAATGACCGTCTAAATAAGATGCTCTTATAGAGGGAGTGAATCATTGTAATTTAATATTTTTTTCTCTCTTTCTCTCTCATATTTTCCCTAATTTATTATTTGTCTCCCCTATTAAATATATATTAAAGATAAAATTTGAATCATAGAAAAATCCAAGGGAGATAAATATAAACTAAATGATTTATTCATTTGACATTAATGTCACGTAGATTGAAAGTCTTTCTTTAGATGCTACTTAAATTGCAGTTAATGGAGTACTTTGGAGGTGTTGATAAGTTGAGTATGATGTTTTGGGTGTGTTTGTAAATACTGGGGATCATTGCTATTATGATTTAAAAGAAATTGTGAGTCCTGCGCAATAATAGTGTCTCATGCTTTATTAATTAAAAAAATAAAAAAAATTAAGTGTGACAAAAGGAAATCGATCTCTTCAAAACTTTGTTTGTGCTCTTCAAAATTGACCCTGATTTTTAAATTTATACTAACAACATTTGAAAAAACTCCTATTGCTATTTAATGCAGGATAATGCTTAGAATGGAGGTGGACCAATGTGAGGGCTTGGGGTGATTCTCGACCTTGGTTTCGTTGATGTAGATTGTATTCGTGCCATGAAGCATAGCTTCGGGCGAAGTGGTGATACCCTCCAACAAGTTAGTATTGGAGATAGAGGTTACATGTTTCAAGTCGATGTTGGAGTATTTTTGTAGAGTGGGTGGACAATGCACAATACATGTTCACAACATATGAAGCCAAGGGAGTGGACTTGGGATGGATTCCTAGACATGATTATGGGTGATATAGGTTGGATTGTAATTTTTAGGAAAAGTGGTGACAATATCTTACATCGAATAAAATTGAATTTTCAACTTATATAGAATCAATGTAGAAAAGGGGTTTCTCATGTTGAACAAAAGATTGAAATAAAATAAATTATATTAAAATGAAAAGAACAATGGCAAATTTGGAAAATTGGGTCCCCCATCCCTACCTCCCAGTTTGGTGAGGAAAGGCTTAAACTAAACAGTTTTGTTACGGGTATATGAAGTTTGATATCATAGATCATATTGTTTGACTTTTCAACATTTTGAGTTATTGACTTTAACAACACTTATTTAAATCAATGACATAGTTTTTTACACATCATACAATATCATCTATAATGTCATTTAGGAATGTACAACTAGCATAATTCTAAGTTAAATAACTAGACACTCTGAGACGAGGAATGACATATTAATTGGCCATTCCAAATACTAAACATTGGATAAATTTTATTTTAAAACTTAAATACTTATAATTAAACTTTTTAAGCTTAGCCAAACATGCTCTTTAAAAGAAGCACCAAATCCCAACTTAAATGTTTCATTTGCCACCGAATTTTGTACCATGTCACGACTTACTCACCAAACATCATCAATCGCCCATTAGCTATTGAACTTTGCATCGTTGCACTAATTTACTCACCGAATGAATTCCATCAATGCATCCGTATAGGTGGACAACGAAAAATCAACGCGGATAATTAAATGCCTAAGTGGATCCTCCACGTTAGCTAAAATACGCCTTATCATTTTCAAACAAACCCAAAAACACCTTATCATTTCCAAATTCATTTCATTTCCAAAGCCCTAACCCCAAATTCATTTCATTTCTCTTCTAAAAATTGCTACAAGAATTGGGCAAAAACCAAAAACATGCCCCAAATCATAAAACCCCAAATCCATTTCGAAAATCCATCTAGGGTTCGTCTTTAGCTTTTACTTTAAGCCTGTATTGAACGAGAAATCAAAAGAAAAGATAGTACATGACAGTAATGGGATTTCTAGATTTGATAAATGTGATCTCCGCTTGATGTTTTCTTGGTTCAACATGACATGGAAAATATGTCTACGTAGGTTTTCAAGGAAAGGCCTAAGAATGCTCTGGGAAAGATGCTCTAGGTTTTCATTATTCTGAATTTCAAGCTTCTTCTTTGCTACGCACTTCTATTGATTTTGGTAAGGCCATGTTTGGTGAATGTCTTCTTTGGAAAATAACGATATGGCATTGAATAGGCGAATGAATTTATAGTATGACGGAATTAACAGGCCATGATGGTTTTTCGTCCTCCACGTGGGCATCATTTCTAACTTCATCCATTCGATAAGTAATAGACAAGGATGGAGCAAAGTTCAAAATAGCTAATAAGATAATTAATGAAGTTAGGTCATAGTAGGGTATAAATTTTGGTGCGCAATTGAAACAGTTAACTCCCAAATCCCCCACCCCACCCCACGCCCGGTGACAACTAACAGGTAACAAGCATTAAATTCCCCATCCTATCTTTTTAGATTTTTGAGTCGACTTCCACCCACCAAGACTTTCAAATTTCCACACAGTCACATAAGCCCCCTTTATGCACTAGAATTATAGCCAAAGAATCATGACGATTTCCGATGCTGTGGTGGGAAATCTAACCACCATCTACCTGGTGGCGATAGCGGCGATGAAGGCTTACGGGCTGGTTTCAGGACGGAGCTTCAGCGGGTGGTACGTCCTGATTCTGTCGACCGCGGTGGTGGGTGTGATCTTAATTGCAAGTCTGACTTGGGACTTATCCCGTAAGGCAACATCGTATGCCTTTACACGCGATCACGATCACCACGAAATGTGCCGCGGCGGTATCTGCTGGCACGGCGTCGCCGTCAAATCGCCGGCCTCTCAGGTCCGGTTCCGGTTTCCTCAGCCGCATAATGCATAGAAATTGCATTTGTTGTTTGTATTATTAAAGAATACTGGAAACTCTGTTGCAGGTCAAAAGATAAAAGAGAGAAGTATCTAGGGTTTTTTTTTTTCTAATTTTTATTTTATTTTATTTTGTTTTTGTTTTTTGTTTTTTTTGTAATTAAAGATCCAATGCTGTTTTCATCATTGTAAGTAAAATAATGACGCTTGTGTTAAGCTCTAGTTTGGAGTTTGTATTTTTGCCATTTTAACCTAGTCTCGGTATTATAAAGAAAAATGTAAAGCATCGGAGTTAAATGGAGTCGAAGTAGATATCAAGTTTAACAATATATATTCAAGTTGCGAAATTCCTTAATAAATTTAATAATTTTTGTAAAAGCTATTGAAAAACAATTTATAACTCCCCACTAACTAAAGTAAGGCAACTCAAACAAGAGATTTTCGAGAATGAAACTTGAAAAAGATTTGACATTTCATAAGTAACTCATGAGCGATTTCTAAAACAACTTTAAAAATATTAACTAAATTGAAAGCAGGAATGGTAGTTCCAATATTTTATGAAAATTTTGTACAAAAACGATTAGTCGAACATCACGAAGTCATTTTTCTCCGAGATATTATACAAAATATTATCAACTTTTTAGGATAAGTGATCAAAAGTGGTGAATTTGAAAATTAATTTGTTGACATAAAGTATAAATCAGAAAATTAAATTACTTTTAGGGTAAATATCATTTTGATAAAAATTTAAAAATTAACTGAATAATTCCAAAATATATTTAAAAAGTCAAAAAGAGAGACCACATATCAAAAAATGATGGGTAATGAAGGACCCACACATTTAAATACAAACGAAAACAGAATATTCACTTGGAATTACTCTCTCCTGTTTCTCTCCTCCGGTTTGTACGCTATCAACTGTGTATTTTTGGTCACAGTATGTATAAGTGCGCTTTTACGGCAGATGGTGTGAAAATGGACCGAAAAGTACTGGAGAGAATATGTTTCTGATCCAATGGATCTAATGACTCCATCCTGATCTTTAAATTATCCGCTTTTTTACCACAACAAATAAGGGCTCTTTCCAATTCGAGCGAAAAAATTAAAAAAGGAAAAAGAAAAAAAAAAAAGATCTGTGTAATGGCGGAAACCCCATCGGACCAAACCCGAGCATCATCAGGGTCCGACCCGGATATCTTACAGTACTGGTGTTACCACTGTGACAAGCGGGTGTCGATCGAAACCCTGGCTGATCTTCCTGATGTTATATGTTATGAATGCAAAAATGGATTTGTTGAATCAATTTCTGCTACTACAGTTCCGTCTCCTGGTGATGAGCCATCACGAGCCAGTTCTGATCCTATTGAAGACCCTAATTTTGGTAATCAGTTTATTCAGGTTCTCCACCTCATAGCCGAGGCGGCGCGTGAGGCGGATGCTCCTCCTCCGTCTCCCTCCGATCACGCAGATCCGTCGGATGATGATTATTTACGGATCGAGTTAGATGGATGGGATGATGATGAAGACGAGCATTCAGTGGAAGTCCGCGAGGATGAGAATCATGAGGTGGAGAATGATAATGAGAATCAGGATCACTCTGAAGGTGAGAATGGAGAGGTGAATGGGGAGAACGAGAATCGGAGTGAAGATGAAGATGAAGAAGAGATGCGGAGAAGGCGGCGTGATGTTCTACGGCTTCGGCTAAGGGACTTTGCTGCTCGAGCTGCGAGCAGGCGTAACAGGATTCTTGATTGGACCGAGATTTTAATGGGGCTGGAGGACCACTCAATCGAGTTGCGATTACAGGTTCCAGAATCAGATACTTTTTTTGGAAACCCGGGTGATTATGTAGATGCTGCAGGATACGAATCATTGCTGCATAATTTAGCTGAAAGTGACAGTGGAGGAAGGCCAGGGGCACCGCCAGCTTCAAAGGCAACAGTTGAAGGATTAGAAAACACGTTGATTGAAAAGGGAGAGGAGGCATTGGTGTGTGCTATATGTAAAGATTCAGTGAATGTGGGTGAAATGGCGAGGAAATTGCCATGTGGACATGGATATCACGGCGACTGCATAGTCCCCTGGTTGGGGTCGCGAAATACTTGTCCTGTGTGTAGGTTTGAGTTGCCAACTGATGATCCCGATTACGAGGAGGAGAAGAAGAAAAGAGTTGTTGTGGCTGGCCTTAGAGAACCTTCCTCGAGTTCTTCCGGTGGTGCTGGTAGTTATAATTCTGGCTTGGATTGATTTGCTATGGTATGCCAAAACCTTCTTCACTTTGTTTCCTATTCTCATGTTTAGGAGTTTTTCCTGTTTCTGTTCTTGTTTCTCTCTCAATTTAAATTGGAACTCTGTTTGTGTATTAGCTTATTGTGAAGTAGGCAGATGAATTGTAATTTGGCTTCTTTTCTGTAAATAATAAACTCTCTTTTTGGGAAATTGATAATAAGGGCCTGTGGGCATTTGAAAAGCCAAAAGCTTTTTTTGAGTCTAAGAAGCTGCTTTTGAAAGGATAATTTTCAGAAGGTGCTTTGTCTTGTTAGAAAATCTTTTAGAGGAAGATGGCCTAATGTAGCTTTCTCAAGAGGAAGCAACAGAAGCTAAGCCTTGCTAACGGATCCTAAGTTCTATATGACATAATTCACTGAATCTTATCTAGTTTTTGCTATTGTTATTGTTCTTTTCTTGCAAGTTTCTCGCTTATTTGTAGGATTTGATATATTTCACCACTCAGTGGAAGATAATATCATTTCATTGGGCACTGCGACACTGATTGAATACCAAAATTGAACAGATAGGCTAAGGTTCAAAGAATGCATATATTGTTGCATAAGTTTAGCTGAATGGTTATCTTCAGGAATACATAAATGGTAAATTTTTGATGATATGGTTTATATAACAGAGTGATAATTTATTGTATCATTTATCTTAAGTTAATTGGGAGATCATGCGTTGAGCTACCTGTGTGACTGGATGAACAACCTAGCTGAGGTGCCAATTTCAGTAGAAATGGATTAGATATGTTATTGATAACACTTGGAATCAGCTGATAATTAGTTCAAAGATATTATTATAGTGTGTCTCAGTAATAGAGATTCCAATTTAGAGAGAAAACAAAGCCAAAGGCTCGTAAATTGTCATGCTCCTTTTAGAACTGGAGCTTGAGTAATACTCAAGAGGACTATTTTGAGGATCATGGACCTTTTAATTTTTAGGAGATCAAAGCAATTCCCCATATGTGTTTGATGGACCTATATGGTCAAAGAATACCGTGTAGTGTGAAAGGTGGTTAATTTTGAGACCCTATCTAAAACTGTTCTTAGATGGTTTTGAAGATTTGTAAGTCAGAAACTAGATTCTCCAAGCAAAGGAATAGAAAATCTTATAATGTTCAAAATTGAAATTGCAAAGTTCTTTGTGTTGAAAATAATTAAAATAATATTACAAAACTAAAAAAGCATCTTGGACTTGATGAAGTAAAGTGTTCAAATGGTCTAAGACAGCTTGAAATTCTTCATGGGTCTGACCAGGATGATCTATGCTATCAGTGTAATGAATGAAATTTGCAGCCGAGATGTCAATTTAGTAGAACTGTGAATTGAGTGCATCAGTGGACAGTCTTCAATCCTGTACTTTATGAGTTTGCTTTATATTTTGGTGCTTTAATTGTTTTTGAAGTACAGAATATCCTTGAGAGGATAACTTTATATTTTTATTGGAGACTCGAGTATGACCATGATTTGAAACTGGAAAATAAACTATCATATCATACCCTGAGCGGGAGTCTCTGTTCTTTGATCGGTTACTCATTTATATTGTAAATTTACTGGATATGTTAATGACTAAAAAGAGGGGGGGGGGGGGGGGTGTTATATGAAGCTTGGTGAGAAGTCATTTTGTTTTCAAAGCTTGTGGTACTAAGCTACTTATGAATGAATGTTACGATTTTTTACTAGTTTGAGTTGAATGGTGTTATCATTTTGCAACCCATAACTAATGAGTGCTGGTATGAAAGGTCACTTTTGATAGTTTGAATTGAATGATGTTAATTTTGCTATCGGATAATTGGCGTAATACCCCCTGACATTTACCTGTTTTGTGAAATACCTTCTAACCTTTCATTTTGATGCAATACCCTCTAACATCACCCAAACCTTGCGAAATACAATGCTTTTATTCATTTCCTTCACAAACCATTGTAAGAAAAATAAAAGATTAATTTCAATTTTCAAAAACTATAAACGAGTTCTAATTAAAAATAATTAATTTGCTCATTATCACACAATCATTTATTCATGAATTTCATATGGGATTAATACTTTTTATTTCCCATCTTATGGAAAACCCTTTTTGGCTCTGCTTAGCCTTACTCCCTCTAGGAGGATTTTAGTTATAGGCTCTATAGGAATTGGACGTTGTGTCAAAATGAAAGTGTAAGGGGTATTATACAAAACCACTTTTGCTATTAGTGACTTTCGTTGTTTGCTATGGAGGTTTGTTTGAGTTAGATTTGTGTAGACTTGCCCAATTATAATTTATGTTAGTATGAGTTGAAAATTTGCTGCCTCCCCCTTTTTATAGTGTAGCACTTGGTTCCTCTAATCATTTTTTCTTGGTATTTATGTCCATAATGTTTCAATTTTGCACTTCGGTGAGTCTCCATGGACATCTTCCATCTAAAAAATCCATTTTATAGTGATGTGTAGAGGGGCCATGACTGTGAAACAAGGCATTCTGCAAACGTCAAATCAAATAAAATATTGCACAAAGTTCTTATAAAATACGCGAGTGTCACAACGTATTTCTACATGAAATACATTATGTATTCTGCTTATCAATTCTAGGAACTTAAGCTTACAAGTATTTGATTCTCATGGGATTTCGAACGATCTTATAAAATGGGAAGTCAGCTAAGAATTGGAAGGCAGCTAAGAAGGATCCCAAAAAAAGACCCCAATTATCCTTTTTGCGATTCATTATTATTCCTTTTTTTTTTTAATTTGATTTGTAACTTTATCCGATGAAAACTTATGGCATGTTCTCTTTGTATTTTAGTTTTGTGTTTTGAGTTCGTTTTGAGTTTTGTGTTTTGAGTGTCATTGTTGAAAATGTGTTCTTTTTGGTATTTTGAAAAATTATTTTGAAAATACCCAAAACGTGTTTTGAAAATTTTGACTTGATTATAACTGAAAACACTCAAAACAACAAATCTTTCGTTTTGAGTTTTTTTTTATAAAATTTTAATTTGTTTTTAAAAACGCATTTTTGAAAATGAGAAAGATAACGCGTTTTCACTGTTTTTGAAAATCGAAAACAGAAATGACTTGAAAATGATAAAGATAACAGACATTAGTCTTCCTTTTTTATTTTTCAAGTGACTACATTGCAAAAAATTAGTTAAAAATATTATGTCTTTTGCAAGAAAATTTAATTTAAAAAGCTAAATATTCATTTACCTAGGAAAAAATAAGAATTATTTTCGAGAAAAGTAATTTTTCATTTAGAGCATGTTTGAGCCTATTTTTGCTCAAAATATATTTCGGAATAAATTTTGATGGAGAATGTGTGGTTAAAAAATAAGAAAAAAATTGAATTATGTGTAATATTATTTTAGAGAGCCACAATTTACATTACGATTTTTATATATGTATTTCACTTTATATCTATCATTATTAAAATTTTAAAAATTACTATTTTCATCCACGCCACATTCCAATATTGTTTTTATTAAATTCATTCATTTAATCACTATATATCAACACAAATTTTATATATTCATCCCACTCTAAATCCATCCCTAATACAATTTCAATTTTTTTATAAAAAAAACATACTATATTCGTCTCTATTACATGTGACATAACCTTCTCACAATTTAATAATTAATTGTAGAGAACATTGAGAAATTGAATAAATCCTTTCTTGTTGATTGAGAATTGAACAAATATAGGATAACCAATTCCAGGGGCCATTAAACTGTATCCATAGGATAGCAGCCAACCAATTAAGGACTCGAACAAACCTTGCAAGTTACATGAATATGTCTTCATTAATCTCATCATGATCGTTCACGAATATCATTTTCTGACCACATATTCGAAGTGAACATCTATATGTACAGAAAAAAATACAGAAACTATACAGAATACACATGGGGTGGGCTACAATTTCTGGCGATACAGAAAATTTCATATTCGAATGACTGCTAACTCAGCTGCGATACATTCTTCCACAAGATTTAGAACTCATTCAAGAATTCAAGAATTGAGAGATGTGTGGTTAAAAAGTAAGGGAACTGTTATTGACGTGATGAAAAATATTATTTTATTGAAAAATGTGTAATTGCAAATGAGTTTTGAAGAATATATTTTTATAGATTATGTGTCAAACATAGGCTTAATTAATAATTTTTTCATTAGTCAATTATACAATTTTTCAAATTCTTCGTAATGCAAAAATTAAATTATTATTCATAGTTTCAATTTTCAACTTAACAAATTCTAATTAATAGATTTATAGGAATTTCATATATGCTTTTAAAGTTTACAATAAAATAACGAATCTCAAAATTATAATTAATAATGTAGATAGCACCATACCTTAAACCTTATTTACCTATTTAGATAAAGTTATTTTTAACTTTTGAACAGATAAAATTTTTAAAAAATTTGAAATTAAAGTCAAATGAAAAGTATTTTAAAAAAGAAAAAAATTTAATAAGATAAAGTCAAATAAAATACTTTAAAAAAAAAAAAACTAATAAAGCATGCTTAGGAAAGTCGAAAGAGAAGAAGAAAAATTTCAAAGAAAAAATTCAACCTTTTAGACATTGAAAAAAGTTTCTAAACGAGAAGCGAGACGTTTTGCTCGAGTTTCGATCATAGATGGTGTCTAGACGATCCTTTTAAAACATAGTTAAAAAGTGATATATTTTATTTAATTTTATGTATGTCCATTTAAATAAATTTACATAAAATTAAAAATATAATATAATTATCTTTTTAAAATGGCTGACGAACACTTCCGGCGCAGTACCACCTCCATTTTAGAAAAAAAATCCAATGCCCGTTTGCGCCATCCTATCCCCACCACCAGTACGGACTCTGAAGAAAATCCTGATTCCGATTCGAAACCCAACTACCAAGTAATGAATAATATCCTTTTGATTGAGAACATCAAATTTGTGTATTGATTCGGGAGTGGGTGTTGGAGTAATTACTCTTTTTCTTGTTATTGCCATTTTTTGCTTGTTTAGGAGGAATACAGTCGTTCTTTTCGCCAGTGGAAGGAGTGTCTTTCCATGCAAATTCGTTCTTAGAGCTTCATATTTCCATGCCGCTGCTTCGTGCTTGTGAAGCTTTGGGCTATAGTAAGCCCACCCAAATCCAGGTTCTTAATTGTTTTATAGTTTTTTCTTTTCCCTTTCGAATCTGGATGAATTGAGTTATGACGTTTAGCTCTTGGTGAATTTTTCTTTTTCCTTTTTATCATAGGCTGCTTGTATTCCATTGGCCTTAACCGGTCGTGATATATGTGGGAGTGCTATTTCTAGTTCTGGAAAGGTACATTACATAATGAGCTGATGACAATAAGAAGTGCTGGTTGATTGTGATGCTTGAAAGGACATTCATTGTTCATCTTTTTCTTGTTTTGAACTTTTTATATCATAATAAGAGATTTTTGGATGTTTATTTATGTTTTGGTCATAAAGATGCGTTTTTTATGTAAGTGATGATTTTATTGTTCTTTACCATTCAGACTGCTGCTTTTGCCCTTCCAACCTTGGAGAGACTCTTATATCGTCCAAAGAATAGGCCTGCTATTAGAGTCCTAATTCTTACACCAACAAGGGAGTTGGCCGTTCAGTAATTGCCACTTCAAGGTATTTTACGTGTGCGCCTGAGTTTGTTAATTTAAATGCTCGTGTCTGTGGATACATGTTTTTGGTACTTTGTTTTTACCTTTTGGCTTTCGTTATGGATCAAACAATTGTATCTTCTTCTTTTGAGAAGCTCAAAGAAGTACACATGACATGTATACCATATGATACATGCACATCGTTTTTTTGTGCTATTTAGGGTGTGTTTGAGCGACATTAATTTGGTAGAATGTACTGTGGAATAGTAGATTGGTGGAGAATGTATGGTTGAAAAAGAAGAAAAAATTATTGATGTGATGGAAAATATTATTTTATTGAAAAATGTGTGGTTGAAAATGAGTAGAAAATGAGAATGAAAATTTTAATGTAGCTCAAATAGGGGCTTAGCTATTATCTTTGTACTATTGATGAATATTTTTGTTCCCAATTCTCATTCTGTTTCCCACAAGAACGTATTGAGATCTCACACTTACACTTTGGTGTTTTTTTCCCTCCATGTTGAAGAATTTTTCATGATATGAATCTGGGATAGGCATTTCTATAGTTGAACCCATTCACAGCAGAGTGAAGAAAATGCAAAATCCTCAGTTCTAAGTTTTAAGATTTAGACTGGTTGAATGAGGAAGTGTTAAGATGCTGAACCATGATTAAAGAAAATACACTCATCTGCTTATTTTGCATTACCGGCGTAAAGATTAGCCTAACGTTAAGTTTCTATTCCTCTGGGGAGTGGAAAATCAATATCCTAATGAAAAGATCTTAATAAAGCAAAACTAGGTATCCAAAGAATGGTTGGTACAAAGGTTAATAACACATCTTGAAAGTTGCTTGATAACTAAATTTTGCTTTCCAATTGATTTCCTCTGTTTTTGTGTTTAGTCAATTTATTATCTGGTTTATCTCCCTATTTCTCAGGGTTCATAGCATGATTATGAAACTTGCCCAATTTATGACAGAGATCAGATGTTGTTTGGTGGTTGGCGGTCTTTCAACAAAGGTTTGTACTGGAATTTGAGAATTCATTCCTTGTTTTGTTAGGCGAAGCTTGATGCTGTATCATACTCTTATTTCTCTGTCGGACCTATTTTGCCCTGTTCAAATACCTTTGTGTGTAGGATTAACCATCAAGTTTTTGGGATGTCCTACATTATTGAACTCTGTTATATATCAGTTGCATTAAATTTTCAATCTACATCACTTGCGCCTCTTATTTCCCCAGTTTCAGTTTCAGTTTCAGTTTCAGCTTCTTGCTCTGGTCTCATACATTGTCAACCTAAGTTAATTATAATGCCTATATATCTTCTTTATGTCTCAAATTCTGAAGTTAAATCGCAAGATTTCAGTACACTTCAGGGCATTTTGATATCTCATCTGCTGTTCAGAATATTTTGTCTATAAAACTGGTCTCCGCCGTCTAAGTATTCTGCAATATGATTCTGGAACTATGTCCAGAAATCTGGAATTTCAGCAAGTCTGGCTCAGCTAATAACAGAGACGTACGTTTCTCTGACAGTAAGTGAAGGAAAATCTAAGAGAAAGTAACTTTAAAAGAAAAAAACCTTGAACATGTTTGACAAAAAAGGTTACTTAAAATTAACTTTTAAGCTTAGAAAAACATGCTTTTTCACATCTAGAAGTAACTTTTAAGCTTCTGGCATTCGTGCAGGTACAAACGCAGGTAGTTTTGTGCTGTAGCAACTATCGCATAGGTTTGTTGAATTGCTCGAGGAATTTTGGTAATATATCCAGAAGCTGAATGCTTCATGGCATAATTAATTATTTTGAGTTTTTTTTTCCCCCCCTTTTAACTGGTGTTAGGCCCAGATCAACAACACGATGTGAGAAACGGAATACTCAAT